>RCUC01153547.1:0-102505 GCA_003697995.1 Taxidea taxus jeffersonii | reverse complement strand
ATTTCCTCTTGTGATTGAGTTCTAGCTTCAGAGCATTGTGGTCTGAAAATATGGAGGGAATGATCCCAATCTTTTGATACCTGTTGAGACCTGATTTATGACCCAGGATGTGATCTATTCTGGAGAATGTTCCATGGGCACTAGAGAAGAACGTGTATTCTGTTGCTTTGGGGTAGAATGTTCTGAATATATCTGTGATGTCCATCTGGTCCAGTGTGTCATTTAAGACCTTTATTTCCTTGTTGATCTTTTGCTTGGATGATCTGTCCATTTCAGTGAGGGGTGTATTAAAGTCTCCAACTATTATTGTATTCTTGTCAGTGTGTTTCTTTGATTTTGTTATTAATTGGTTTATATAGTTGGCTCCCATGTTAGGGGCATAGATATTTAAAATTGTTAGATCTTCTTGTTGGACAGACCCTTTGAGTATGATGAAGTGTCCTTCCTCATCTCTTATTATAGTCTTTGGCTTAAAATCTAATTGATCTGATATAAGGATTGCCACCCCAGCTTTCTTCTGATGTCCATTAGCATGGTAAATTGTTTTCCACCCCCTCACTTTCAATCTGGAGGTGTCTTCAGGTCTAAGATGAGTTTCTTGTAGGCAGCATATTGATGGGTTTTGTTTTTTTATCCATTCTGAAACCCTGTGTCTTTTGATTGGGGCATTTAGCCCATTTACATTCAGGGTAACTATTGAGAGATATGAATTTAGTGCCATTGTATTGCCTGTATGGTGATTGTTACTGTGTAATGTCTCTGTTCCTTTCTGGTAATACTTTTAGGGTCTCTCTTTGCTTAGAGGACCCCTTTCAATATTTCCTGTAGAGCTGGTTTGGTGTTTACAAACTCTTTCAGTTTTTGTTTGTCCTGGAAGCTTTTTATCTCTCCTTCTATTTTCAATGATAACCTAGCTGGATAAAGTATTCTTGGCTGCATGTTTTTCTCGTTTAGTGCTCTGAATATATCATGCCAGTTCTTTCTGGCCTGCCAGGTCTCTGTGGATAAGTCTCCTGCCAATCTAATATTTTTACCATTGTACGTTACAGACTTCTTGTCCCGTGCTGCTTTCAGGATTTTCTCTTTGTCGCTAAGACTTGTAAATTTTACTATTAGATGGCGGGGTGTGGGTCGGTTCCTACTGATTTTGAGAGGTGTTCTCTGCGCCTCCTGGATTTTGATGCTTGTTCCCCTTGCTATATTAGGGAAATTCTCTACAATAATCCTCTCCAGTATACCTTCTGCTCCTATTTCTCTTTCTTCTTCTTCTGGAATCCCAATTATTCTAATGTTGTTTCGTCTTATGGCATCACTTATCTCTCGAATTCTCCCCTCGTGGTCCAGTAGTTGATTGTCTCTCTTTTGGTCAGCTTCTTTATTCCCTGCCATTTGGTCTTCTATATCACCAATTCTGTCTTCTGCCTCATTTATCCTAGCAGTAAGAGCCTCCATTTTTGATTGCACCTCATTAATAGCTTTTTTATTTCAACTTGATTAGACTTTATTTCTTTTATTTCTCCAGAAAGGGTTTTTATTTCTCCTGACAGGGTTTCTCTAATATCTTCCATGCCTTTTTCGAGCCCAGCTAGAACCTTGAGAATCGTCATCCTGAATTCCAGATCTGACATATTACCAATGTCTGTATTGATTAGGTCCCTAGCCTTCGGTCCTGTCTCCTGCTCTTTTTTTTGTGGTGAGTTTTTCTGCCTTGTCATTTTGTCCAGATAAGAATCCGCTGTTCTCCTTGTTAAGTGAACTTGGTCTTGGCTGTATTTCTTTGATCTTCCGGGGGAGGGGCCTGTTGTAGTGATTCTCAGGTGTCTTTGCCCCAGGCGGAGTTGCACCGCCCTTACCAGGGGCTGGGCTAAGTAATCCTCTCACGTTTGCTTTCAGGAGCTTTTGTTCCCTGAACGCGCTTTCTGTAGAGTTCTGGAGGACGGGAATGAAAATGGCGGCCTCCCAATCTCCGGTTCAGAGGAGCCGAGAGCTAGGAGCCCCAGTCTTCAGTGCGCCTTCAGAGAAAAGCGTTTAATCCCTCCAGTCTCCCTAGCCCACATTTGCGCCGGAGACTGCGCGCGCGCGCCCGCCCGCAGACACCGCGCACCCGCAGACACCGCGCGCCTGCAGACACCGCGGGCCCGCCGACACTGCGCGCACCCGCAGACTGTGCGCGCCCGCAGACCGCGCTCAGAGAAAATCGTGCATAAGCAGTCCCGTCTCACTGGCTTCTGGGAGTGCTCCGAGCTCACCCAGCCTGTGACCAAGCGTCTCTGTCTCTGGCAGAGTCCCACCTGGAGTCTCCGGACCCCGTAGATCCCTGAGCTCTCCCGGGTCGGAGTCTCCCCGGATCTTGTGGGGACCCCTCGCACAGAGCATCGGCCAGTGCCACAGAGCACCGGTCCGTGTCACAGACCACTAGGAAATCTCGGCTCTGTCTCCGCAGCCGGCTTCCCCACTCTAATACCTGTGAGCTCTGCGACACTCAGACACCCCCGATCCTTCTGTGACCCCGTGGGACCTGAGTCCACGTTGTCCCCGTGAGGTCTTCACCCCAGTTTAGCCTCTGGAGTGATGTCCCTCCGTGGAGCCGACTTTTAAAAGTTCTGATTTTGTGCTCCGCCACTTGCCGGGAGCCGGCCCCTCCCCCTGGGGTCTATCTTCCCGTCGTGTTGGATTCACTTCTCCGCTGGTCCTACCTTTTAGAAAGTGGTCGATTTTCTGTTTCTAGAATTGTTGTTTTTCTTCTCTTCGATCTCCTATTGGATTCATAGGTGTTCGGAATGGTTTGATAGGCTATCTAGCTGATCTCCTGCTGCCTGATGTCGTCTCAGCCTGCTACTTCTCTGCCATCTTGACTCTCCTCCTCCCCATCCTACATATCTTAACACCCTGGCCTGCCCTCAGCCAAAATCCTCTTAGGTCAATTCAGCAAAGAATTATCCTATCTCTTAGTAATTTTCCACCTACCACCCTCAACCCTGTTTCTTGGCTATAAATTCCTACTTTTTCTTGTCACATTCATACTTGAGTCCAATCTCTCTCCTCTACTACAAAACCCCATTGTATTACCTCCCCCTGAATAAAACCTTCCTTACCATCTTTAACAGGTATTATAAATAATTTTTTTCTTTAGCAGTTATAATGCCATCACTCAGACCTGATTGAGCTCTCATTCAGGATCCAAGTGAGTACCTTTGAGGCCTTGTCTTCATTCCTGGCTGACTCATCAGGGATCCTTTGGTGAGTCTCATTCAGTGTTGCTCCAGTGCTTCAGATGACAGTCCCTGAAGCACAGTAGAGACTAATTATTATTCTTGAAATTCTAAGTATACTGTCTGAGGCTGGCTTAGATTTCCAGGTTAAAAAAATGGATTTTTCTGTCTAAAAGGTAACTGCTGGGCTGGAAATCTTTTTTCCTGGCTCTCTATCTCCCTGTTGCCCAGCTGATTTGAAAACATGTCCACACAGAAATCTGTACATGAATGTTTTAGCAAGTTTATTCATAAGCTCTAAAAACAATTCTGGATAACCAGGTAACCAGGATATCTTTAGTATATGGATGGATAAGCTATGGTCAATCAATATAATGAAATGCTACCCCATGATTTTTTTAAATGAGCAATCAAACCACAAAAAGTCGTGGGTAAACATTAAATGCATATCACTAAGTGAAAGATGGCAGTCTGAAAAAGCTGCACACTACATAATTATGTATCCAATTATTTACATTCTGTAAAAGTGAAACTATAGAGACAGTAAAAAGAGAAGTGGCTGCTAGGGGCCCTGGGGGATGGGGACAGGGTTGAATAGGTGAAGCGCGGAGAACTTTTAGGGCAATTAAACTATTTTGTATGATACTGTATGGTGGATACATGATATGCATTTGTCAAAACCCATAGAATTTTATTGCTCAAAAAAATCAATCTGAATATGTGCAAAAAAATTTTTTAATTAAATCATTTAGGAGGTTAAAGGATCCCAGTTATTAAAAATGTGCAAAACATTTTCAACAACATGGATGGAGCTCCAGTGAAATAAGTGCTAAGTGAAATAAGTCAATCAGAGAAAGACAAATACCATATGATTTCACTCATATGTGGAATTTAAGAACCAAAACAGATGAATATAGGGGAAGGAGAAAAAAAAGAGATATAGAGAGAGAGAGAAGCAAACCATAAGAGACTCTTAACTATAGAGAACAAACTTAGGGTTGATGGAGGGAGGTGTGCAGGGGGGTGGGTATTGAGAGCACTTGTGATGAGCACTGGGTGTTATAGGTTAAGTGATGAATCACTAAATTGTACAGCTGGAACCAATTCTACCATATATGTTAACTAACTAGAATTTAAATGAAAACTTGAAATTAAAAAACAAAATGTACAAAACAGTCTTACTGAAGGAGAGATATTATTGACCTAACTTTTTAATGAATGGGATCTGTAAACATATAAGCAAAAGGAAGCATACATAAACACTGTACTCTAGTTGATAAAGTTGTTTTCCACAGGGGTGTGGGTTAAGAATTCTGATATTGCTATACATGTATACTGGAATTGAACAGGTAAGTAAATGCATGGTAGAAGGTGGAAGCCATGTTTCTCATTGTAGATGAAGGAATTACAGATAAGCAAGGGGAAGAAGCTAAAATGATCCATGTGGTGATGGACTAGAGTTGGAGATATCAGTATATATTCTTGTTTCGTTTAATGTAGATCACATGGTTACATATAGAAATACTTACAGATATATATATATAAAATGGTTAGTATACAACATGCATATTTCCTTACTTTTTCAACTGAGAGGGCCTAGAGATAATAAAACTGCACTAGCAGTACCCAAATCTTAATTTATAATTCCATTTTCCTGTGGAAGAAACCAGCATTCCTTGACAAATAGGCACTCAACAGGATAAATGGAAAGACTAACATGACAAGGAATGAGACATCAAAAAGGAAACCCTAAGTGAATAAATAAGCCATGTCTGCAACCAAAAGGCAAAAAACTATCAGCAACATTTTTTCCCAAAGTCCATTTATTAATTGTTTGGAACTAGGTATGCATTTAACCATGTATTAAGTTATAAAATATTCACTTATTAAATATTTTTGATGGTTACTCTGTGTAAAGCACTGTATTATAGATGAAACTATGAACATGGAGAGGTAAATTAGAGGGAAATCAAGACTGCTTCTTAGGGGTTTGGCTTAATAAACAGCAAAGCCACATACTGAGTTGGGGAAGACTAAGAGAAACATGGGCGATGGGAAGAAGTTAGGAAATCAATAATTTCATTTTATCCAAGTGACATTGGAGATATTTATTATTCTAATAGAGTCATCAAGCAAGCTGTAGAATATAAATCTGATCTTTAAAAAGTCATCAGAGATAAAAATTAAAAAGCATTAAGTAGGTCATTATTAAAGTCATGAAGTAGATAAGATCACCTGGGAGAAAAATGTGAAGAAGACAGTGAGCCCTAGATTACAGTCTTACAACAATGTAGGATTTAGAGGCCAACCAATATCGAGAGGCCAAAGAGAAGAGGATCCAGCAAAGAGTCAAAAGAAGTATCTGTGGATTCTAAAATTGTTGAACTCATAGCAGCACAGAGTAGAATGGTGATTAACAGGGGTTAGGAGTGGGGAAAATGGGAAGATGTTGATCAAGGGGTACAAAGTTTCAGCTACGAAAGATGAATAAGTCCTGGAGATCTAATGTACAGCACGATGACTACAGTTAATATTACTGGTATACTTGAAATTTGCTAAAAGGGTAGATCTTAAGCAATCTCAACACACACAAAAAAGTAACTATATGAGGTACAGGATATGTTAACTAGTTTGATTGTGGTGATTATTTCATAATGTAGAATAGCCTCCTCCCCATCCTTTCACCCCTCTCCACCTTCATCGTAGCCTAAGGCTATATCACAATGCCTACATCATTCACCTTACTTCATCTCATCACATAGGCATCTTATGCTCTCACATCATCACAAGAAGGGTGAGAATGGTACAAGCTATTTTGAGAGAGAGACCACATTCACATAACTTTCATTAGAATCTATTGCTACAATTGTTTTATTTTATTGTTAGTTGTTGTTAATCTCTTACTGTGCCTCATTTATAAATTAAAATTTATCATAGGCATGTATGTATAGGAAAATACGGTATGTGTATATATATACATATACATATATATGTGTGTGTATATATATATATACTATTTATAGTGTTAAGCATCCACTGGGGGTCTTGGACAATATTCAACATGGAAAAGAGGAGATTACTGTACACATATATCAAAACATCAAGTCTCATACCTTATATATATAACATTTCTATTTGTCAATTATACCAAATAAAGCTGAAATAAATAAAATTAAATTAAAAGGTTTTTTAAAAGAAGTATCCAGTGACAGAAAACCAGAAGTATGCAATGTTATGAAAGCCGAGGAAGGACAAATCATGTTGAACCATGATGAGGAGACACATGACATGAGACTAGAGAAGTGGCCACAGAACTTTGCTATATAGAGGTTGTTGGTGACTTTGATGATTTCAGTAAAATAATGAAGATAGAAACCAATAGTATGCACTCCTTAACTATTTATGTTTGAAATTTCACAAAATCGCAGGGTCTTTCACTGACAGAAGAGAATTTATTCATTTCTTCATTCTTTTATCTATCTACTCCATGCCAAACTCTGGAGGCAGAGCTAAGGATTCACTGATAAATAAAGCTTCTTTCTCTAGATGTTCCCAGGCTGATAGTAGTGATCACATACATATAAATGCAACAAGATGTTGTAGCAGCAGAAAGAAGGGACTAATCGTTGTAACTTAAGTCATCAAGGCTGGTTTTGAGGCTTGAATTTGAGGTACTTTGGAGACCTCTGAAGTCATACCAAGTAGCCATTTCAATTTATGGGTCTGAAGGTCCAAAGAGATATCTGGGTTGTATATATTAATCTGCCTATAGCTAGCATTCATGTGGAGGAGATTGCTTAGTGAAAGAGTATATGTCAAGAAGAGTAGAAGGCCTAGAGGAAATCTTTGAAGATCTAAGACATTTCAGGACAATGTAGAGGGCTTCAAACCCATAAAGAGGGTTTCAAACCCACAAAGGAAGAGGAGTCATTAATTCCTATGCTGCTAAGAAGTTAAGTCAAATGAAGATGTGATAATGTTGAGTGGACTTGGCAAATGGAGACCGTTATGAAAATGGAAGCATCCCTTACTTTCTTGCATGAAATCCCCCAACCTCCCTACTTCTTCCCCCATCTTCTCATACCATCATTCCCATAACTAAGAGCTACATTTTGAACCTACTGAAACCAAAAAATTATAGAAGAAATTCCTGATTATCAGGCCACACATTTCTTAAAATTCCTACAAGACTAAAAACAGAGTTGTTTTAGTGAATAAAAGTTAAAGTAGGATGAAAAATTTAGCTGTGTTTGAAACATTGAAGAATATTGCATGTACCTAACTCAGTTGTATAACTCCCTGAATCCATGGCCTTTAATACATAGCAGACAATGAATAAATGAAATGGATTAAATGAAAAAAAATCTCTCCAGTGTCACTTCCTAAATGAAGAAACCAATCAAAATATTAGCCTTGTTGTATATATTTACACCATGGAAACTGGCCTACACTGTGAATTAGGTCTCTTCATGCAGAGTTGGGGGGAGCTAGTTGTTGAAATTTTATCACAGGTTCCCTCTCCCCCACCTGCCCCATTTTCCACATCCTTTAGTTATAAATACTGGATCACTCCTTTGGGCCTCAGCTTAAGCTGAGTTCTGCAATCACCCCCCAGCCTACTATGACTCACTACACTGAACTCACATTGTGTTGTCTGCCTATAAGCTTTGACTGGCCCTTGGCTAGAACAAGGGAATATAAGTAATAAACTGCACGTAACAAATCTTTTTACATGGCAATGCAGTTTTCTTCTACCTCATACATGGAGTGCTCTTTGACAGCAGAAGCTGAGTACATAGTAGGTACTTCAACAGATACTTGCTGAATGGAAATCTGCATATGGAACTTCCTAGATAACATGACCATGTCCCAGTTCCCAAGAAACTTGCTTCCAAAGAAGGAAAGGATTGGTACTGACCAACTTGAATGCAAAAGTTTCTTTTTTTATGACAATTTAAATACTACCAATTTGAAATGTAGTTGTCCCCAAACACATATAAACTCACTAATGCTCTCTCCAAGGAGTAATAAACTAAGCCAAGTGTTTCTTTTTTTTTTTTTTCTTTCTTCCCAAAGTGGGTCTTAGTTTAGATCTTCATGGAGATAAACTTCAAGTTGATTTCTAAAACATGGAGGGGAAAGAAAGACTCTGAGGTGGAGTTAGTCTAATCCAGTCCAATACCTCACTCCCACTCCAGCTCAGCAGATTTCCAAAAGGTGCTGGAAGAATCCTAAGCTAGAGAATTCTCTCAGCAGCCACGCTGGGGGATGTGCACAGGCTGACCCAGCACACTGACACCTTGCAGGGAGCAGCTGGTGGAGGAAGAGACACAGGAGGAAAGCTGGCTACGTGAGGGGAAAACAGCTTTCTGGGAAGGAAAGTGTCTCCAACCACAAGGGACATTTGACATTTGCAAAGGAAGCAGCCACAGACAGGAGATCACAGCTGGTTTGACTTACAAATAACAAATCCAATCCTGTTTCTTGCAGCTTGTCTTCTATCTGTAAACACAGACAAAGCTATCCATAGATGCAGGTTCAAATTACTCTAGTGTTCCAGAGCTCAGCATGGGGGCTTTGGGGGTGGGCTTCAGAAGAGTTACTGGATGGAGTGAGAGACAGGAGAGGAAGATGCCTCTGTGTTCTCATCACCTCTCCACCCTTCCAAACTGCAGGGTGATGCACTATGAAGAGGGAACAGCAGTGATGAAGAAAGAAGACTCAGTTGGGGGTGATGGTTGATGGTTGGGGAATGGGAGCCTGAAGCATTATCAAGAGAGTAAGAAAGAGCATCTGGAGTAAGGAGCTTCCCTCTCCCAGAACACCATGTGAAAAACAATTCTGGTCAATCGCTCTGGCCCCAAAAAGATCTGCACTGTTCCATGAAGACATTTGCTTTGATAGCTTCTTGAGATGCTGACTGCTGCCCAAATGCACCCTGCAAATCTACTTACCGCATTTGTTTGGTCTTTTTTTTTCTTTTCCTTTTTTTTTTTTTTTTTTTTTTTTTTTGACAGGGGGCAAAGAAGGATAGGACAAAAACTGCCATTTAGGCAAAGCTGACCCATTCTAGATAGGAGAAGTGGATCAGAAGGATGAGTGCCACAAGTGGCCAGAATTTGTTTCCTAAAATTACTGAACAGTCCAACATGGACTCCCCATCCTTGCTTCTAGAGAGCAGATGCATAGTTTTGCCAAGTTCTGCTCCTAAGACAGCTGAAATGGAGGCTGCACGTGTCCAGGTTCAGAGAGTGGAACTCTCTCCATCTTTCTTCTTCCCACTGGTTTCATAACTATCAAGACCAGGTGGGGTAATTCCACAGACTTCTTTTCTAATAAATTGTGTCACTTCACTGCAAATTTGCTTTGGGAAATCCTAAAGTCCTAGTGTAGAAGCTGGGCAATTTTTCATCCCCCAAAGGGAGTAAGCAAATCTCCTGCACGAGGTCAGTCCTGGCTAACTCCTGTGCTCCCCCCAGGCTGGAAGAGAGCCTTCCTCATTGCATGTGTTTCTTTTCCAGGTCTCCCCATTTTGCTTTGTCACTTCCTAGCCACTCCCAAGGCCCTGGCTTCTGGCTTGTGAATGCTCTGAAAGCCCTGTAACTCTGGAGGAAGTTGGGCTAGAGCCCAGAGACCCTCCCATACGGTCTAGAGCACCATCTGGTTGAGAGGTTTATCGCCCACTGTTATCTCTGCGTTCCTGGATGCAGCTTAAACCTATTAATTCCTTATCTTGTCATCACAGGCTAAATGAAAGCATCCTCCACTAGGCTTCCTCCCTTTGGAACAAAAATCTCTTACCTCTTGCTCACCCCCACGTAGTTGGCCTCTGTATGTTTCCAAGAACTCACTTTCTAGCTTCCTGTGAAGTACTTTGGTTGGAAGATCCCCCAGGGAGTCTGCCTGGGAGACCAAAAGGCCTGAAGAAAATGAAGTGGCTTGCTCCTTCAATGTGATATTATTTGAGGCCCCATGCATTAACTTGTCAGCTCCAGAATGAATCTCCTGGGGCCACCTTGAGGCCTAAGAATCTTCCATTTTAGTCTCAATGTGGAGGGCAGATTTCTCCAACTTCAGGAACCCCTTCTTAAACTGCAAAGAGATTCTGAGGAGCAACTCCTGCAGAGTCAGGAATGGAGTGCCTGTGAAATAGGACAAGGAGAGGTTAGGTACTCGAGACTGAAGGAGACTAGAAAAACAGACGTGAGAAGGGAAGCTGCAGTCAGGCTAGGAAGATAGCTGAGCAGTGATGCCCAAAACCTAGGGGACAAAATTGTCAGGCCTGGGTCACCCACTGCTCTGGCCTCCAACCTTAGAGTAGTCTGGGAGGTGAAAAAGGAGTTTGGTCAGCCGCCTGTGCTCAGAAGGAAAAGGAGCCTTTGCTGCAGGGCTGTGTTCTCCTATCCATATATCATCTCCACAGACCGAAAAAGAAAAAGGGAATCCATCTTCCGGCTTCTCCTTTCTAAACATGAGTACACATTTTCACCTAATGCCCTCAGCCAACTTCCCCTCTGGTGTAGTTGCACAGCCTTAGGTCACATGACCCCTCAAGGTGTCCCTGGCAAGTGCAGTGAGATTGCTGATTGGCTAGGCAGCTCAGGATCCACCCCTGGAGTGGGAAGGGAAGATTCCAACACAGTAATTTTCCACTTGACCCGGGTGCAGTCATTCAGTCATGCTTTTATCCTCATCACACCTCTCTCTTCAAGGTCAGCAGGGACCTCACTGTTCTGAGGCCTCATCGTCTTTGACCTCTCAGGCAATCTTGACACAGTTAATGATTCCCTCCCTTTTGAAACCATCCTCCACTTGGATTTCAGGACACCTCTCTCTCTTGTTCTCTTCCTCTCTCACTGGCCACTTATCTGTTTCCTTTGCTGGATCCTCCTCACCCTTCCAACCTTTAAATGATGCACAGTCCCAACACACAATCCTCAGATCTCTTTTTCCTTTATCTTCATTCTACTCCTCAGGTGAGCTCCTCTGGTGGCATGGCCTTAAATACCATCTAATTGATGGGACTCCCAAATATTTATCTCTAATACATACCTCTCTTCTTAATTTCCAGACTTATAATCCAATTGGTTAATCAATGTCTTCGTTTGAGTATCTATAGGCATCTCAAACTTTAATGACCAAAACTCCAACTATACCTTCAAAATATATTCAAATTCTGATTACATCCTACATTTCCACCATTTCTGACTCTGAGCATCTTTCCCCTCATCTACAGAGAACATACATCACTCTCTTTCCTTTTACCCCAACCTCCTACAGTGAATTTTCCAACCAAAATGAATCTTACATAAATGAAACAAGATGGGATCGGGAGGGAGACAAACCATAAGAGACTCTTAATCTCACAAAACAAAGTGAGGGTTGCTGGGGGGAGGAGGGTCCGGAGAGGGCGGTGGGGTTATGGACATGAGGGAGGGTATGTGCTATGGTGAGTGCTGTGAAGTGTGTAAACCTGGCGATTCACAGACCTGTACCCCTGGGGCTAATAATACATTATATGTTTATTTTTTTTTTTTTAAAAAGAATCTTACAAAACATGTGAGATCATGGGACTCTTTTGCTCAAAATCCTCCAAGGACTTCTCATCTCACAGAGAATGAAAGCTAATAAAATTGTTACAAGTGGCCTGTAAGACCCCATAACATCAAGAAGGGTTAAATGAAGTAGGAAGAGGATGATCTGAAGGAAGTGAGGGAGCATGCCGTACTGGTGTCTGGGGAAAGACACCTAGAACAAAAGCTGTGAGGAGAGAATGCACTTGGCATGTCTCAAGAATAATTAGGACCCTGCTCTTCTCTCTGACTTCCTTTCCTATCACTCACCTATGGTGGATTGAATAGTGTTCCCCCCAAAATTCCTATTGACCCAGAACTCAAAGTGTGACCTTGTCAGAAATAAGCTGATATAATGAGTTAAGGATCAAAATGAGATTATACTGGATTAAGGTAGTCCCTAAATCCAATGATTAGTGTCCTTATAAGAAGAAAATAATACCCACAGAGAGACAGAGAAGAAGACCATTTGGAAAGGGACCTGGGCAGAGGCTGGGTTATGTTGCATAAGCCAAGGAACGCTTGGGGCCATGCTTGCTAGAAGAGATAAGGAAAGATTCCTTCCTAGAGCCTTCAGAGGGAGCATGGCCTACCTGATACCTTGATTTCAGACTTCTGGCCTCCAGAACTGTGAGAGAATAAATTTCCATTGTTTTAAGCCACCAAGTTTATGGTAATTTCTTATGGCAGCCCTCTGAAACTCACACCCTCGCTCCCTCATTTAGTTCCAGCTACATAGGGTTTCTCAAATTCTCCCATAGGAATATGGAAGATGCCAACTGGATTATATCAAAATGGCAGGTGTGTTGAGAGCCTATTTGACTTTGCCCAAGTCCCTTGACCTCTCTGAACTTCATACATTTTCCTTATGTACAAAGCAAGACATTCTCTAGATTTCTTTCTGAGAGCTGCAACTTTTACTAATTATTGATACAGATGTAAATCCGTGCAGTGAGAGCAATTCTCATTAGATGACATTGGTTTTCTCCAGAGCACAGGGACCTGCCCCAGATGTGTGCAATGGAAAAATTCTCACCCTCGTAAGACACCTGAATGCCACAGGGAAGGTGCTGGAGCTGGACCAGTCCCTGGGACAAAATCCAGTCCACATTTGCTTAACAAAACTATTCTTTACATCCTGTGTATGCTCTCACTAATGTATCAAGAGCTTTTCCTAATCAACATCTCAGAATGGGAACAGTCTGGTAACATTATGAACTACTTACATATGGAACCAGAAAATACGCAAGCAAATTGACTCAGACACAAGATTGTTATGCAACTCTCTTTTCCAAGAACCAGGCCTTCTGATTGGGGACTCAGTTTTAGACATTTTTTAATGTAATGGACACCTCCTCCAGACATGCTGCTGGTGATTGTCTCATGTATCCCAACAGCTTGTAATTAGTTTGGGGAAGGGATTGGAGTGGTAAGTAATCACAGCATTTTAGAGCCAAAAGAGAGATCCGCAAACCCAGCCTTCTCTTTTTACAAGCAAGGTGTCAAGGCTCAGATTGCTAGAGTTATTTGCCCAGGTACAGTGACAATGAGACTGGAAAGAGCCTGTCTCCCTTCCCAGGAGCATCTCCTTACACTTCATCCTCAAGTGTAAGCTTCCTGCACGTTCTGCCAACTCTAGAGTTCATGCTGGAAAGGGGTGAATGGGTCTTCTGGTCTGTGCTTTTTGCTCTGGAGCTATTTCTTCTGCCCCACGAATGGGGAAGCTGCCTGATTTTGCACAGAGCCACCTTATGTTTTCTAAACCACAGAAGTTAAGTTTGCAAGATTCTTTTCCTTTTTTTTTTTTTTTAACGGCTCTTCAAAGACGGAAAACAACAACCATTTCCAATTTGATCCAAGACCACAGGATTGTTTTTAATTCCATTCATCAGTATCTCATTCACCCCAAGAGACTATGGGATGTTTCCATATTTACATAATGGGCTCATCATTTTAAGCTCCATAGGGCCCTCTCTGACATGGTGGCAATTATGTTTCCCTGCAAGCTTCCAAGTTTACTGTAAAGGCCAAAAGGGTCTCAGACACCCAGAAAACATACTTTTTATGTTTTTATAAACTCTATAAAATTGTAATTGGATCAAACTTTGCATTCAAAAGCACATTCTTCAGGAATATTTTATATGCACATAAAACATCGAGAAAATGTTAACATTATGATCTTAACTGTTTGCACATTGGAACCAGCTAAAAGTTAGGAAAATGCAATCCATCTGTTCCCTTCTTTGAAACTCAATTATTCTGAGAGCACAAAAGAGTGCCTCGGGGGAGTCTGACACTGCCCTCTCCCAACTCCTGTTATCAGGTGACACAGGGGTGGGTGGGGGAGGTGGTCTCACTGGGGGCAGCTGTTTTTCTGTCTTTCTCTCCAAGCTAAGGTCTGGCCAATACAGGAGCATTGACTATACTGGCAAATCCTCTAAGGCTGAGCAAAGAAAGGGATGGTCATATGGTTCCCATGGCCCAGCCTCTGGCCTCAGGTGTCTGAAGGGCTTCAGAGTCATTTCACCTGTCCTGGCTCCCAGGAGGGGCCTAATCCCCAAAGAGTACAGGGATGGGGAGCCCAGGTTTTGCTCTAGCCCTTAAGGTTTGTTTGTTCAAGACTATCCATTAGGCATTTATTAGCCTTCATTATGAAGTGCTAGTGGCCTGATTAGTTCAAGCTGAGGGGTGGGTAGCAGAGGCAGGGGAAATGAGGGAGCAATATGAGCAATAGGCTGATATTTGCTTTCCCAGAGAACTCTCCCGCTCAGCCCCCCTGTTTTATCTGTTAGCACAGCAAATTGGACCCCTCATTATCACATTTACAAAGTGCTTAGCACACACAGGGAGAAATAACCTGGGGAGGGAGTCAAGAATGTTAGCAGAGAGACAGGCTCCCACCGAGGGAGGCCCTCTCTGTAGAAGAACAAAGCCTGTTTCTCCATGGTCACACCCATACCTGATGGGAACTATCTAATCAGGACCAGGCCAAACATAAGAGGATTTCTCTTTGGAGAATGGGGTCTCCAGTGAGATGATTCAAACAGAATGGAGAAATTGTCCTGGGAAGGCTGCCAGATGAAGGAGATCCATAGTCTAGAGATTATTGGACAGGGGTTTGGCTGTGTTGGTGGCAACAAACATGGAGAGGATTTTTCCCCATCATTAATAAAACTAGAGCAGTAGTTCTCACTCTTCAATGTGTATAAGAGCCACCTAGAAATCTTTTAAAATTCAGGACTCTTGAGTCCCACCCCAGATCTAGCAGAATCTCTGAGAATGACGTCCAGGGATCCACATCATAACAAAGGCCATAGGTACTTCACGAATGATACATTAAGAGGGGGCTATAAAACAGATCGTTTAATAAACATTTCACTCACCAAATAGTCTCTGGTGAGTCCCTACCATGCAGAAGGTCCAGAGCAAAAAGCCATAAGGGATAGATGCAGGAGTGAGCTGCAGAAATAAGGTAGAGCACTGGATAAGAGGTGGTCAAGGATCTTGAAGACCAGTGGGTTGGAGGGCTACAAAGCCAGAGCAGACAGTTTACTGGGGGGGAAGGGGGCTGTCAGTCAGGGACACCCATGATTATTATACATTACCACCCCTGGGCAAGGCAGGTGGAGTGGGAACACATGAGAAGGGCCATGATCCCATCTTAGGGGACAGAGAAGATTTTCCAGACAATATAACATCTAAACTGGGAGCTGACAAGAAGTCAGTCAAGCAAAAGGCATCCAAGAAATAGAAAACCTAGGCAGAAAATTTAACTTGTGCATTGCTCCAGAAGAGATAGGCCAGTGAATCTAAGTCTTGAAAATGGCTCAGAATTGTTGAACCAGGGGCGCCTGGGTGGCTCAGTGGGTTAAAGCCTCTGCCTTCGGCTCAGGTCGTGATCCCAGTGTCCTGGGATCGAGTCCCGAATCGGGCTCTCTGCTCAGCAGGGAGCCTGCTTCCTCCTCTCTCTCTGCCTGCCTCTCTGCCTACTTGTGATCTCTATCTGTCAAATAAATAAATAAAATCTTAAAAAAAAAAAATTGTTGAACCATAGCATGGGAAGATGGGAGCTGTAAGAAATGAGGCTATAAATGTTTGTAAAGAACCACTGGATTTTACCTAAGGGAAAGTGGGAAGGCACCGAAGTAGACCAAGATCATTCTAGCTGTGGTTTGTAGAATGAGTTTGGGAGAGCAAAACTGGACAGAAAGACTAGAGAGGAGGCTGTTGTAGTAATTTCTCTCTTCAAACCCGAGTTAGATCTGCACCCAAAGACTGTATCACATTGCTGAGCTTCATGAAACTGGGGCTGGTGTTCATGAAGTAACTCCTCTTTGATCCAGGGGCATGTCAACCACTGGATGGTTTGCCAACTGGTAGGAGTGCCCTCTAGTGGTCTGGAATTTCACATACCATACAACTTGAAAGATACAGGCAAAGAGAAGACACATTCTTTCCTCTTCCCTGGTGGAGGGATTCTTGATGAGAGTAATGATAACACCGTGCAAGCTGAGAATAAATGTTTCCAGCTTCAAGTTGCATCTGAGAAGTTTCCATATATAACTAACCCACAGGAAGATCCTCAGACCTGCTACTTGTTAGGCATTTCTATGATTACGAATTACAGGTTGACATGGATCTCCATGAAGGCTCAAACTCTTATAGTATTATCTTACTGTTGATCTAATGTACTAAGTTTCTCCCTAGGGTTTCCCACTCTAGAACTATGGACACTTCCACCATTATTAGCATCCAAAACCAAAAAATAAAAAAGCATTGGAGAGACTGTACATCATCCCAGAATATTCTGGAGCTGACCCATCACCCCAGGTGCATACTCAAGTAGCCAAAGCAACTATTTACACTCTGCCCTTAAAAACCATCTCTAGCTTGTGGCAGTGGGTACCCCACACAGTTTACTCTGTCCACAGCCTGGATGAATAAGCAAAAGTGTTTCCTGCCAGGGGTTAGCATGGGTTTTCTACCCCACAATACACCCCAAACAGACACATTGCTCCCTGTTCACAGCAGCTCCCCACAGCTCCAGCATGCCACACACTCACCCTCTCATCTTTCTGGCAGACAAGGTGAACAGGAGTCAGAATTCACCTCTTCCAGCTCCTCTGGCCACACTGCCCAAGACTTCAGCAAACACCAGGTAGATGATGAGGCTGAACGCTTGGGCTCTGAAATCAGAGAGACCTGCCTCCAATCCCCCTCTCCATTTGTAGCTCTGTGATCTCAAGCAAGACACTTTGTTTCTCTGGCCCAAGTTTCTCCAAAAATATCATGAAGATAATAAATCTACCCACTCTTTGGCCTGTTATAAGAATGAAATTTTTTTAAAAAGTGAGCATAGAATTCCATAAGTCATTGACTCCTGGGAAACCTCAACCAATAAATGGAGAAACATCTATTTTGTTTTACTGGCTTATGAAGAACAAATAGACAACATGTATGGAAGCACAATGCCATGCCATATGAAGAAACTGAGAGGCTCCAAATTATTAGAACACTTAACTCTAAACAAAACATATTGAGAGTATAAATGAGCTTTAAAGTGGTAATACCAAATAACACTTCCCATATTTCAAAGGACTTTTCCTGTGTGTTCCATAGATGATACAGTGGCATAAAGTCACACAGAACTATATCTAAATTATTGTTCTACTACTTAGTAGTTTTGTAACTTGCAACAAGTTAGCTAATATCCCTGAGCTGAAATTTCCTTTTCTATAATGTGATTAGAATAATATCTACTTCACAGGATTACAGGCAGAGCTAAGACCAGGGGGAGATGAGTGAGGCATTTGCCTTGGGCACAAAAGTTCAATTTTTTTAAAGATTTTATTTATTTATTTGAGGGAGAGAGAGAGAGCATGAGTGGAGGGGGTGGGGAGAGGAAGAGGGAGAGGGAGAAGCAGACTCCTTACTGAGCAGGGAATCCAACGCGGTCCCATCCCAGGAACCTGAGATCATGACCTAAGCCAAAGGAGACACTTAACTGACTAAGCCACCCAGGCATCCCTTCAGGCACAAAATTTTAAGAGTGCCAAGAAGCACAATAATCAAGATAAATAACACCCTCATGCAATATTTTAAAAATAAAATTAATACAAAGAGATCCATGAGGAACAAAATAGGATTGGTATTACTGATTTTTCCTTTTGCTTTAGGTTCCAGTATGGCTCAATATGGCACTGGGTGTGAGTTAATCATAAACTAATGAGATAAATAAATATAAATACCTAGAATAAGGCACATCACATGGTAAGGGCTCCACGAATTTTTGATGTAGGAAGTAATTAATGAATTAAGGATCATTTCATCTTTCTGAGTATATTATAGGACAGTATAGTAGAGAATAGTATAATACTGAATAATATAGTATGGTACAGCACAATACAGAGTATTGTGTATACAGACATTTTAAATGAAGTTACAAATTGTGGTAAAGGCCATGAGGGTCTTTAACAACAGGCCTTATAAGAAAGAAAGGCCTCCTAAATGGGTGTTTCATAAAATTAGTAGATACATTTTCTAAGCTCTGGGGATTACATGTCCCAGGGATTTTCCATTCCTTGAAAAGTTTGGAAGAACTCACCCTTCAAAAGGAATCAACTGATTTACATGCCCATCAGCCCCTTCCATGCACTCCCACATCTCTGAATATTATAACTTTAATCATTACTAACTAGAGAGGCAAAAATAATGATAGTCACAATTTTATTTTTCATTTTCTACAACAATATTTATCCAACAAATCCCAACATGATACTCCATGTTGGAGATAAAATGATCATCAAAATTGACCTGGTACCTGCCTTTACAAACCATACAGTCCAGTGGCCTTTTTATAAGAATTACAACATTTTCTTCTTAAGTTTCTTGGCTAGTCGTTGCATTTTTTTTCTTGGGAAAGCATTTGCATTTTTACGTACAGATACATATGAAACTCCTCCATATCAGAACTGTGTCCTAACATCGATCTGTTGCCCCAGAATCTTAGATCATTTCACCTAATTGGGAAAATACGTGCCATTTTTCCTTGACACCTTTTCCTGGTTCCAACCCCACATTCTCTGCATCTCATGCCCCATGCGCAATGCCCCATGCCCCACATATGCTGAATTTAAAAATGTATTCCATATTTTTCTTCACAATCAAATAATTCTACATACATGCTCACACACACCCATATGTGCACATGTATGCATGGACAGGCTCACAAGCATATACATACACACATCCATATGTGCACATGTATGCATGGACAGGCTCACAAGCATATACATACACACACAGGACTTTTTTCTGGTATCATTTGCTCTATATGTACTTTTCTGCATCTTGCACAACTCGCTCAAACATTTCCTTAGAGAAATCACTCTAGGTCATCTGATGTGGCTCTACTTTTGTTATGGTTGCACAATCTTTCATTGTATGGCTATATCACTATCTATTCAGCTACGTCCCTATTGACAAGGAATCCTTTTTTCCCAGTTCTTGGCCACTACAAACAATGCTTCAATTAACATATATGTCCACATGAATTGTGTACATTAGTTTTTAAGCAATAAATTCCTGGAGATTTAATGGTCATTCTCGAAGGGTACCTGACATTTTAAATTTTTTTTAAGATTTTATTTATTTGTTTAAGAGATAGAGTCAAGAGAGGAAGAGAATAAGCAAGGGAGTGGCAGAGGGAGAAGCAGGAGAAGCAGACTCCCCACTGAGCCAGGAGCCCAACCAGGACCCCGGGATCATGACCTGAGCTGAAGGCAGATACATAACTGAATCCCCCAGGTGTCCCTGATATTTTAAATTTTAATAGATTTCTCCAGTTACTTTCCAAAAAAGATGTAACACTTCACATTTTCATAAGTATGTGTAAAACACACATCCCTGGCAAAAATTAATTTAAAAGTCCTTTTTAATTTTGCTTATCTAATAAGTGTAAACTGGTACCTTATTCTTGTTTTGCTTTGCATTTTCCTGATTACTAATGAATTTGAACATCTTTTCATATAGTCTTTTACTGTTCATACTATAAATTTTCTTTCCAAATACACTGCCTAGTTTTCTGATGTCTTTCATTAATTTGTTAGAGCTGCTAGTATGTTCTAGAAATTAACTCTATGACATCTGTATTATAAATATTTACCCAGGTGTATCACAAATCTATGGATTTTGTATATGGAAACATTTCCTATATAAAAACTTTACATTTTTACACAGCTAAATAGGTCTTATTTTTCTTTTATTACTTCTGGGTTTCCAATCTTGATTGGTAGGATCTCCCTAACTCTACATTTTCTTGCAATAGTTTTTACATTTCCCTTAAGTTTGTCTTTAATCCACCTGGAATTTATTTTTGTTTTTGATATAAGAATGGGATCTCTTTTTTTCTTCCAGATGGATATGCAGTTATGCCAACATCATTTATGAAAGAGTACATTATTTTCTTATGAATTAAAACACCTCACTTGTCTTATGTTAAATTCCCACATATTCCAACATCTAATTCTGGACTGTTAATTCTGTTCCACTGACCTGCTTGTCTAACCTTACATAAATATCATATTGGCTATTTAGAGGTTTTCTTACATATATTGCATATGAGGCAATTCATCCCTCATTTTTCTCCTTTCTAATAATAATCTGTTATTCTTAACCATTCTACCATTCAAAATTTTAGGTATTTGCATTCAGTTCTAAGGAAAACTCCATTAAGATTTTAAATTGAACTTGTAATAATTTATATATCAGATTATCACTTTTATTATATTACCCATCCAAAAATATAAAGTGCCTCTTTATTTATTCAGATCTTATGTCTTTTAGTAAAATATTTTAGGTCTCTTTATATAAATCCTATGTCTTCACTGTTAAATAATTTTATCACTTTTAACATCATTTTGCATGATATAATCTTTCCATCTCCATTAGTTGGTGCTTATTGTTAGAGTTGTAAAAATTTTTGTTTTTTTAAATATAATTATCTTCCATTGAAATTTATTTATTAAATCTAGTAAGTTTTTTCCCCAAGTTTCCTCTGATTTTCTTGGTATACAATGTTATTAGTAGCAAGAACAGAGTATGTTATCTATTCTTTTACAATATTTATGCCTGTTATTTCATTTTCTTACTTCACTACATTTGCTAACACCTTCAAAATAACAATAATAATGGTGCTTGTAGACAACCTTCTCTCTAGTTTTTAATTATAACTGAAATTGTCTCAGTGTCTTTCACTGTAGGATAATATTTGCTGTTGGTTTTTAGTCATTTCATATTCAAGAGCTTTCTTCTTTCTATTTATATTAAGAATGACTAATAAATTTAATCCATTGTCTTTTTGGCATTTAGTATTGTGTTTAGATGGTTTTTCTCTTTTTTAATTCACTGGTGAGTTTATTTGTTGTTCTGCTTTTTTTGTTGGTTTTCTATTTCAGTAATTCTCCTTTCTTTAGTTTCTAGATAGTAATTTCTTTTTAAATGTCCTCTTTGATTCTGTTGTTATCTAAGACTCTATTTCTTATTTCCAAGTAGTTAAGATGTGTTAGTTCCCTTTTTATGGTTTATTTCTAATTTCATTGACTCATGACTAATGAATGTGTCGCATAAAAGCTCTACTGTTTTTATTTTGGTCAATATTTATGAAGGTTTTGCCACCTAGCTGGTGCTGTAACTGAGTCTTCAAAAGGCTATTTCATTGTTCTTGGTTTCTGGATTACGGGGAATATAAGACTAGTGAATTCCATGTGCATGAGTCTACAGCCACACTTCATTTGCTGTGAACTGAGTTCCTTGATCAGAAGTCATGCTTCTGTGTAGAATACTATGACAGTGGATAAACATTCTATAAGTCTATGGATGATAAAGTTGGCAGAAGCATTTTATGCAGGGAAGGCAAATTCATATCTTGATTGAAGTGTCTATTCCGGTAAGAATAAAAATTCTGCCCCTTCCATAATGGAAGCATCCAATGTAATTAACCTTCCCAGGTAGCAACAGAGCACCCCAGAGAATAGTGCCATATTAAGGATTCAGTTTTGGTCTCTGCTGCTGGCAGAATGGGCATTCAGCAGTCTCATAGTCAGGTCAGCCTCAGTGAGCATAAAGTCCATGTTGCTGAGTATATGCATAACCTCCATCACAGCCACCAAACCTCTTTGTTCACGAACCTATTAGTAATGATAAGAGTGGCTGAGAAAAAGTGGACTGGTATTCACTTGATTGTTAAAACTCTCCTCTACTGAGGTTACGCTTTGTTAAGCAGTCATATGAGATATAAATATCTTCATGTTTTGCCCATTTAGATAGATCTATCCACAAACCTATTCCCAAAATTTCTTTGTCACTAATTTTCCAATCATGTTCCTTAGTTCCATCAGATGGGGGTATAGAGGCCACCTGTACTGGGAGTAGGGAACCTGCTTCCACTGGGAAAGAAAAGGTACTAGAATATAAGTGCTCACTATCCCCAGCTTCATCAGAGACTTCCCATACATCCCCATTCCAACTTTTAGGATCCCATTCCTTCCCTATCAATACCATCACTTTAATAGTAGACAAAGCTAGCAGTTCAATTTTCCTAGTAATTCAGTCAGTTGCAGGATGAGATCCTGGATTTGACTTTCAGCAAGTTCAGCTCTGGCAACAGAAGATAATGTCTCCTTCAGGGTACACATAGAAGCTTTCAGGTCACTTATGTGGCACATGAGCTGAGCTTCAGATCCCTGAGCTCATCCTTTTCTTTTCCCACTTTGCCCAGTGACAATAGGAGCAACCAGCCAATCTCATTATATTCATTAGACAAAAAAATTTGAAAGTATCATATACACAGTCACCCAGATTCTTACTTATTATAAGTGGGTGATTAAGAGTAGGAGCTATTTTGTATATTTCAATTGCCAGATTATACCATGGACTACGCTATATTCCTTTTACTGCTAGATAGAATCATTAGCATCTTTAAATCTAATCAGATTAGAGAGCCAATTCCACAGACCTCAGAACCAATTCAGAAAACTCAATCTTAAAATTCTGTTCCTCTAGAACCACTTTCAGTATCAAAATCTTAGTGCTCTTCACAGAAACAAAACCCATAAGTATCCATTATAAATAATTCTGTTTATCAGTGTCGGTTCAGTGCAATTCTTGTGCATTGTAGTGAAAGATGCATCCCTGCCTACAAAGATCAAAATGTAGCTTCATTTATAATTACGAAAAAGAAGGCAATGATTAATAAAGAGAACAATATCATTTGGTGGCATTTCTCTTGTTAGATCCAAAAAACACTTTATGTTATTAACACAGCTACAAATGGGGGCGCCTGGGTGGCTCAGAGGGTTAAACCCCTGCCTTCGGCTCAGATCATGATCTCAGGGTCCTGGGATCAAGCCCAGGGTCCTGGGATCAAGCCCTGCATCTGGCTCTCTGCTCAGCAGGGAGCCTGCTTCTCCCTCCCTCTGCCTGCTTCTCTGCTTACTTGTGATCCCTGTCAAACGAACAAATAAAATCTTAAAAAAAAAAAAAAAAAAAACCTGCTACAAATGGCAAGGTTAGAAAACTAAGAATTTGATGTTGGAGAAGACACTTCTGTGTCTTTTGAATTGAGAGCATTTTCATGTGAGTGATTTAAGAAGTCTGAGACTCTGATGAACTTGTTCTTTCTGCCTTGTAGCTTTTGTGTATCACATACTCTTCATTACCATCTTTCCATCTGCTTTGCAGTTCTCCATCATTTGATTTGTGTGAAAAAAGCTGATAGGTGTTTGTAATACTCACAGATAACTTGGAAATAAAGACAGATGGTCTGGAATTTTTAAAAATTGAAAAATTGGACCAATCTGTTTGCAGAAGCTTACTGAAAAAATAAATAAGCTTCAGGGAAGAGAAACTACTGATAGTGATACCTAAAAAAGAGACATATTAGGCAAAACCTGTCAAAAGTTAAACTCAATAATATAGAAGAAAGAATTACATGATAGCTTCTCTCTCTTTTTTTTTCCAGTTTCTTTTCTGAAAATGAAAGCTTTCTCAACCTACTTGACATTGTAAGGAATGCTAAAATACCCGAAGTAAAACAAAACTGTTTTTGCAATCCTTAGGAAAACTTTTTTAATTGGGAATCTTTTTTAAAGCCAGAAAAAAATAAATTATCCATATTATTCAAATAATTAAAAGTAAACAAGAAAGTCTAGCTTATTTAAAGATCCATAAGCTATTATTCCATTGGTAATAAAAATGTTAAATATCTGAAAGATGGTTAAATCTAAAATGTGTGACTTCCAAATAAACTGTGGTTTTAAAATTTATATAGTCAATGTGTGGTAATTCTGAGCATAACAACTTATACATGATACATTTTATACTTTAACAAAGTCACTTCAGAAATATGGAGGACATTTTTTAAAAGAATTACTTATATTTTAACCTTCACAAATTTTCCATTTTGTTTCCATACCTTCCATTTTTTCTGAAAACTGTGCCTCCTTAGAAATTACAGTAAGAATGTGGTGGAGCTGGAACTGAAGCTCCCATTATGAATTTCTGTCTCTACAAAGTCTTCAAGCTCAATGTAAACAAACTAACTAGTTTTTATGGGACAGTTGATGAAGTCTTCTATGTGCATAAGTGTGTTTCAACATTTTGATTACTTAACTGTTAATAACTTCACTGTTATTCATATTACAACACACTGGCCTTTGACCTCAGAGCTTGAGTGTCCTGAGGGCTAGGCATTTCACCCAAACACAAAGCCAGCTGGTACTGAAATGTAGGTAGACATCAATTTCTCTAAATCATCTGAGTCTTTTGCTGAATAACAGGCACTCATCTAGATAAGAAATGAGATTTTTTTCTAACAACTTGATAGCTTTCTTGGTGAGGCAAGAGAAAAAGAAGGTTCTCTGTCTCCATCAGAATTAGTGTAGGTCCATCCTCTCTTGCGCCTCTACCATACTGGCTCCAGGGCTGGCTGTGGGCACAAGGTGGTCAGGATCTCTCTCATACCTAAGTCCCTGATGCCACTAGAGAAACCTCTAGTTATCCAGTTCTCCCTTTCCCTGGGGACCAGTCCCAGGACTGCTCTCTGATGGGGCCCTATGCTCTAGATTAGGAGTTGTCAAAATTAGGGATCTTGCATCGATGCAAGAGGGTGGAAGAGTAGGGGACCTCATTCCATCTAGCCCTTGAATTTAGCTAGATAACTATCAAATCATTCTGAACATCCATAGATTCAAACTCAGATGTAAGAAAAAAGAACTCTACAAGCAGAAAAGTGACCACTTTTTGCAAGGTAGGAGGTGCAGAGAAGTGAATCTGAGGGGAGATATTGGAAGATAAATGGTGAGGGGAGGAAGTCTTAGCAAGCTAGCTACCAGAAAGTGATATAGCCCCAGGGGCAAAATCAGAACCCTTAGAATCTCTGGAGTCACAGAACATACAGAGGTGGAGTTCCCAAGCATTGGAGTGGGGAAACTGATTATAGTCAGCAAGCCTAGGAAGGGGCTCTGTTGATCATAGCGGTGAGCCATGGCCATCAAGTGATCATCAAGTGATCACTTTCCATGTGGGGACTCTGCAAAGGACAGGAACATGGGGATCCTCCACCTTCAACTGGAAGGGGCAGAGTAGGTGCACAGAATCAGGTAAATGTTCTCTGTACCAGGGCCCTACAAAGTGCAGAAAAGTGGGACCCCCCCACCATCCCCCAGAGTGGATCAGTCTGAGTACATACCAGAGAAGTCTGCAGAGTTTGACACACACAAAAGCGAAGACTGTTTTATCCCTGAGAGTTTACTGAAGAGAAGGGACCGTGATCTTCAGCTCCAGGGCTGAAGATCAGGATGCCTCCATTTTTATTTTGATCCTCTACAGAGGCCCAGAAAGCCTTCAGGGAATAAAAGGCACAAGGAGCAACCCAAAACAGCTTACACTGAGCCCTGCCCCTTCGCAGGGACAGGGCAACTCTGTCCAGACAAAGACACCTGAAAATCAGCCCAACAGGCCCCTCCCCCAAAAGATCAACCAGAAGAACAGGTGAATAGTAAATTTATGGACCACACAGGACTGTTAAACTCATGCACTAGGGGAAAATAGTATATAGAATTTGAGGGTTTTTTCTCATGATTCATTTATCTTTCAGTTTAAAATTTTCCATTTCTTTTTTATTCTTTTTTCCCTTTTCAACTAGTTTCTTATTTTAGCAACTCTTTGTTTTTAATTTTTTGTAACTTTCACTTTTTACATTTACATTTTATAGATATAGTCTTCATTTTTGGCTTCCTTTCACTATAAATATATACATATATACATATATATATAAACACATATGTATATATACATATATATTTTTTCTTTTTTTTTGCTTTCTTTACAATGTTAGGATTGAGTGTCTTCTAACACAGAGACCAAAATATACTCAGGACCAAGTGGAGCGCCCTTTTTTGTCCACCCTGTGAGATTAGATTTTCCCTCACTTTTATTTTCTTTGCCTTCATTGTTTCTTTTTCTTTTTCTCTTTCTTTTCCTTTTCGTTTTTGGTTTTGACCTCTTCGGACTTGTCTAGTGTGCATTTTGCTTGGGTCATGGCTGATATTTTTGACAGTGCTCACTCATTCATCCATTCTTCTCTGGGCAAAAGGAGGAATTCACAACAAAAGAAAGAACCAGAAAGAATATTCTGTGCCACAGACCTAATATATATGGATATAAGTAAAATGTCAGAAATGGAATTCAGGATAACAATTATAATGGTACAACCTGGGCTTTAAAAAAGCATAAAAGACACTAGAGTGCAGAAGTGATATATAATCAGGCCAAAATTAAAAAATGCTCTGAGATGCAGTCTAAATTGGATGCTTTTACAGCTAGGATAAATAAAACAGAAAAGAGTGTAAGTGACATAGAAGACAAGTTGATGAAAAGGAAGGAAGCTGAGGAAAAGAGAGAAAAATAACTAATTGACTATGAAGGGAAGCTTCAAGATATCAGCAATGCCATAAAACAAAACAGTATCAGAATTATTGGTGTGCTGAGGGAGAAGAGAGGGTCAGAAGGTATATTTGAGCAAATCATAGCTGAGAACTTCCCTAATCTGGGGAAGGAAGCAGGAATTCATGTCCAAGACATAGAGAGGACCCCTCCCAAAGTCAAATAAAAATAGATCAACATCCTGACATATAATAGTGAAGCTTGTAAATTTCAGAGATAAAGAGAAAATCCTGAAAGCAGCTCAAGACAAGAGGTTCCTAACCTACAGTGATAGGAACATTAGACTGGCATCAGAAGTATCCAAAGAGAACTGGCAAGTCAGAAAGGGCTGGCATTATATATTCAGGGTACTAAGTGAGAAAAATGTGCAGCCAACAATACTTTATCCAGCAAATTTGTCAATCACAATGGAAGGAGAGATAAAGAGCTTCCAGGACAGACATAAACTAGAAGAATGTGTGAACACCAAGCCGTCTCTGCAAGAAATACTAAGAGGGATCCTGTAAGCAAAGAGAGAGCCCAAGAGTAACATAAACCAGAAAGAAACAGAGACAATCTACAGAAACAGGGACTTTACAGGTAATTCAATGGCACTAAATTTTTATCTTTCAATAATTACTCTGAATATAAATTGGCTAAATGATCCAATCAAAAGACACAGGGTAACAGATTGGATAAAAAAGCAATACCCATCCATATGCTGTCTACAGGAGACTCATTTTAGACATCTCCAGCCTGAAAGTGAAGAGGTGAAGAACAATTTATCATGCAAACGAACCTCAAAAGAAAGCTGGGGTAGCAATGCTCATATCAGACAAACTAAATTTTAAGCCAAAGACTGTACTAAGAGATGAGGGACATTATATCATACTTAAAGGGTTTTCCCAACAAGAAGATCAACAGTTATAAATATTTATGCTCCTAGCTTGGGAGTAGCCAATTATATCAACCAATTAATAACCAAATTAAAGAAATACATTGATAGTAAGACAATAATAGTTGGGGACTTCAACACCTCACTCACAGCAATGGGCAGATCATTTAAGAAGAAGAAAACAAAGGCTTTGAATGATATACTGGACCAGATGGACTTCATGGATATATACAGAGCATTACATCATAATGCAACAGAGTACACATTCTTCTCGAATGCATGTGGAACTTTCCCCAGAACAGATCACATACTGGGTCACAAATCAGGTCTCAACTGATACCAAAAGATTGGGATTATTTCATGCATATTTTCAGACCACAATGCTTTGAAACTGGAACTCAATCACAAAAAGAAATTTGGAAGGAACATAAATATGAAATGAATGGGTCGACCAGGAAATTAAAGGAAAATTTGAAAAATTCATGGAAACTAATGAAAATGAAAACACAACTGTTCAAAACCTTTGGGATATAGCAAAGGCAGCTCTAAGAGGGAAGTGCATCACAATACAAGCCTCTCTCAAAAAATTAGAAAAATATCAAATACATAAGCTAAACTTACATCTAAAGGAGCTGGAGAAAGAACAGCAAATAAAGCCTAAACCAAGCAGGAGAAGAGAAATAATAAGGATTAGAGCAGAAATCAATGAAATAGAAACCAGAACAGTAGAACAGAT
Source organism: Taxidea taxus jeffersonii (assembly GCA_003697995.1). Lineage (NCBI taxonomy): Eukaryota > Metazoa > Chordata > Mammalia > Carnivora > Mustelidae > Taxidea > Taxidea taxus. Next base: position 74,107 of record RCUC01153547.1, on the reverse strand, counting down.
TAACAAAACTAGAAGCTGGTACTTTGAAAGAATTAATAATATTGATAAACCCCTAGCCAGACTTATCAAAAAGAAAAGAGAAAGGACCCAAATTAATAAAATCGTGAATGAAAAAGGAACGATCATGACCAACACCAAGCGATCATGAACAACACCAACAACAAACAATATTAAGAAAATATTATGAGAAACTACATACCAACAAATAAGGCAATCTGGAAGAAATGAATGCATTCCTAGAAATGTATAAACTACCAAAACTGAAACAGGAAGAAATAAAAAATTTGAACACACCCATAACCAGGAAGGACATTGAAGCAGGCATCAAAAACCTGCCAAAAAACAAGAGTCCAGGGCCAGATGGCTTCCCAGGGGAACTCTACCAAACATATAAAGAAGAATTAATACCTATTCTACTGAAGCTGCTTTAAAAAAATAATACAAATGAAAGGAGAACTTCCAAACTCATTCTATGAGGCCATCAATCCAAAATCAGACAAAGACCCCATCAAAAAGGAGAATTACAGACTGATATCCCTGATGAACATGGATGCCAAAATACTCACCAAGATACTAGCCAATAGAATTCAACAGCACATTAAAAGGATTATTCACCATGACCAAGTGATATTTATTCCTGGGCTGTAAGGGTGTTTCAACATTCACAAATCACTCAACATGACAGATCACATTAATAAATGAAAGGACAAGAACCACGTGATCCTCTCAATAGATGCAGAAAAAGCATTTGACAAAATACAGCATCCTATCTTGATTAAAACTCTCCACAGTGTAGGGATAGTGGGAACATATTTCAATATCATAAAATCCATCTATGAAAAGCCCACAGTGAATATAATTCTCAATGGAGAAAAACTGAGAACTTTTCCCCTAAGATCAGGAACACAGCAGGGATGCCCACTGTCACCTCTGCTGTTCAGCATAGTTTAAGAAGTCCTAGCCTCAGCAGTCAGACAACAAAAAGAAATAAAATGCATTCAAATTAGCAAAGAAGAAGTCAACTCTCACTCATCACAGATGACATGATACTTTATGTGGGAAACCCAAAAGACTCCACCCCAAAATTGCTAGAACTCATAGAGTAATTCATCAATGTGGTAGGATATAAAATCAATGCACAGAAATAAGTTATATACTAACAATGAGACAGAAGAAAGAGAAATTAGGGAATCAATCCCATTTACAATTGCACTCAAAACCATAAGATACCTAGGAATAAACCTAACCGAAGTAGTCAAGGATCTGTACTCTAAAAACTACAGAACACTTATGAAAGAAATTGAAGAAGACACAAATAAATGGAAAAGAATTCTATGCTCATGGATTGGAAGAATAAATATTGTTAAAATCTCTATGCTACCCAGATCAATCTACACACTCAATGAAACCCCTATCAAAATACCATCAGCACTTTTCACAGAGCAGGAACAAATAATCCTAAAATCCATACAGAACCAGAAAAGACCTCAAATAGCCAAAGGAGTGTTGAATAAGAAAACCAAAGTTTTTACAATGCCAGACTTCAAACTCTATTCCAAAGCTGTAATCATCAAGACTGTATGATACTGGCACAAAAACAGACACATAGATCAATGGAACAGAATAGAGAACTCAGAAATGGACCCTTTGCTCTGTGGTCAACTAATCCTCAACAAAGCTGGAAAGACTATCCAATGGATAAAGGACAGTCTCTTCAATAAATGGCACTGGGAAAACTGGATAGCCACATGCAGAAGAATGAAATTGAACCTTTTTCTTACACCACACAAAAAGTTAAACTCAAAATGGGTGAAAGACCTAACCATGAGACAGAAATCTATCAAAATCCTAGAGTAGAACACAGGCAGCAACCTCTTTGACCTTGGCCACAGCAGTATGTTGCTAGATGTGTCTCCAAAAGCAAGGGAAACAAAAGCAAAAATGAACTATTAGGACTTCATCAAGATAAAAAGCTTTGCACAATAAAGGAAATAGTCAAGAAAACTAGAAGGCAACCTACAGAATGGGAGAAGACATTTGCAAATGACATGTCAGATAAAGGACTAGTGCCCAAATTCTATGAAGAACTTATCAAACTCAACACCCAAAAAACAAAATCCAATCAAGAAATGGGCAGAAGACATGAACAGATATTTCTCCAAAAAAGACATACAAATGGCTAACAGACACATGAAAAAACTCTCCATATCACTTCGTATCAGGGAAATACAAATCAAAACCACAATGAGATACCACCTTAAGCCAGTCAGAATGGCTAAAATTAACAAGTCAGGAAACAGCAAATGTTGGCAAGGATGCAAAGAAAGGGGAACCCTCTTTCACTGCTGGTGGTAATGCAAGCTGGTACAGCCACTCTGGAAAATGGTATGGAGGTTCCTCAAGAAGTTAAAAATAGAGCTACCCTATGACCCAGCAAATGCACTAGTAGGTATTTACCCCAAAGATACAATTGTAGTAATCTGAAGGGGCACCTGCACCCCAACGTTCATAGCAGCAATATCCACAATAATCAAACTGCAGAAAGAGCTGAAATGTCCATCAACAGATGAATGGATAAAGAAAATGTGGTATATAAAAGCAGGAAAAAATATCCATGGAAAAAAGATAGTCTCTTTAATAAATGGTGCTAGGAAAATTAGACAGATATGTATAGAGGGATGAAACTCGACCATCCTCTTACACCATACACAAAGATAAACTCAAAATGGATGAAAGACTTCATCATGAGACAGGAATTTATCAGAATCCTAGAGGAGAACATAGGCAGTAACCTCTTCAACATCAGCCACAGCAACTTCTTTCAAGATGCATCTCCATAAGCAAGGGAAACAAAAGTGAAAATGAACTTTTGGGACTTCATCAAGATCAAAAACTTCTGCACTGCAAAGGAAACAGTCAACAAAACAGAGGAAACCTACTGAATGGGAGAAGATATTTGCAAATGACACTACAGAAAAAGGACTGATATCCAAGATATATAAAGAACTTCTTGGGGTGCCTTGGTGGCTCAATGGGTTAAAATCTCTGCCTTCAGCTCAGGTCATGACCCCAGGGTCCTGGAATTAAGCCCCACACCAGGCACTCTGCTTAGCAGGAAACCTGCTTCCTCCTCCTCTCTCTCTCTCTCTGCCTGCCTCTCTGCCTACTTGTGATGTCTGTTTGTCAAATAAATAAATAAAATCTTTAAGAAAAACCACTAAAAAAAAAAAAAAAAGAACTTCTCAAACTCAATATCCAAAAAACAGATAATCAAGTCAAAAGATGGGCAGAAGACATGAACAGACACTTCTCTAATGAAGACATACAAATGGCTAACATTTGTTACAAATGGGTAACATTGTATGAAAAAATGTTCATCATCATTAGCCATCAGGGAAATTTAAATCAAAACCACATTGAGATAGCACCTTACATCGGTTAGAATGGCAAAACTTAACAAGACAGTAAACAACAATTGTTGAAGAGGATGTGGAGAAAGAGCAACCCTCTTACACTGTTGGTGGGAATGCAAGTTGGTGCAGCCACTTTGGAAAACAGTGTGGAGATTCTTCAAAAAAATTAAAATTAAAGATAGAGTTATTCTATGACCTGGCAATTGCACTACTGGGTATTTACCCCAAAGATACAGATGTAGTGAAAAGAACGGCCACCTGTACCCCAATGTTCATAGCAGCAATGTCCACAATAGCCAGACTGTGGGAAGGGCAGAGGTACCCTTCAACAGGTGAATGGATAAAGAAGATGTGTTCCATATATATAATATACAATATACATATATACAATGGAATATTACCCAGCCATCAGAAAGGATTTATACTTACCATTTACATCAACATGGGTGGAACTGGAGAGTATTATGCTGAACAAAATAAGTTGAAGAGAAAGACAATTATCATATAGTTTCACTCACATGTGGAGTATGGGAAACAGCACAGAGGATCATGGGGTAGGGGAAGGAAAACTGAGGGGGAGATCATCAGAGAGGGAGAAAAACCATGACAGACTCTTAAGTCTAGGAAACAAACTGAGGGTTGCTGGAGGGGGTGGTGGATGGAGTAATTGGGCATTAAGGAGGGCATGTGATGTGATGAGGACTAGGTGTTATAAGCAACTAATGAATTATTGAACACTACATCTGAAACTAATGATATACTGTGTGTTGGCTAATTGAATTTAATCTAAATTTAATTTAATTTAAACTAAGTTAAAATAAATAATAAAATAATAAATAAAAAATTAGGGATCCTGCAGACCAGACCAGTACCTTTTTTTTTTTTAAGATTTTATTTATTTATTTGACAGACAGAGATCACAAATAGGCAGAGAGGCAGGCAGAGAGAGAGGAGGAAGCGGGCTCCCCACTGAGCAGAGAGCCCGATGCGGGGCTCAATCCCAGGACCCTGGGATCATGACCTGAGCCAAAGGCAGGCTTTAGTCCACTAATCCACCCAGGTACCCCAAACCAGTACCTTTTTAAAGGATAAGTAAAAAATTGCCAAATTTCCATTTTATCATATAAAAAAAACTTAAAAACATTATTTAAAGTTTTTTAGTTTTAAAGATTTTTTAAAAATCCTATTTCCTCTTTCAAAACAGATATGTCTATCCCAAAATAGTTAAGGGTGTGATCTCAAGATCAGTACAGTTTTTTTTAATTGTTCACTTTTCACTTCATGAATAATGCACTCTATTGCCCTTATTTTTCTTATTTTTCTCATTTTCCTAGGATAAGTGAAAACAGTTTCACAGTCTGGTCCCAATCTGCCCAGTCATGCTTGGAAGCCATTGTTCTTGATATGCCTTGATCTCCTTCCCTATACACTCAAACATTCCTACTGAATGCTGACTATTACAACCTGTAGCAACCATTGTAAATCTAGTAGTAGAAACTTCAGCCATCTGAAAGTTAGAAGGCCAGTGCAAAATAGCCAACATATTATCATGCACATACAAAGAATTAAAATGAGGAGGGAGGAAAAGGAGGGACAAAGTGACAAAAAGGGCACCTCTTGCCCCTTACATCCTCTTGGCCACCTTCATCGCCAGTCTTTCCTATGACAACCGCCTTCATATATGGCAAATCCAATAGTGTCTTGCCTCCACTGAAATTCTTATCCTTGTTTTCTGCCCTCACATCTCTGAGCTATGCTTGAGATGTCTGTGGAAACCCATGGGGCATGTGTATAAACATGCAAATACAGGGAGATAACTGCATGGAGCAATCCTTAACCATCAGAGATTCAGGAGCTGGTAGGTTAAGTGCTACTCTCTCTGCCTTTTAGGATAATTCTGAGGCACATTTGCAGAGTTCATCAAAGACTCAGAGCAGTACTGAATCCCAGCTGTCCACAGAGGTGACAGTTGACAGTATTCTCTTGTATTGGCTTTCTCTCCTCTTCCAAGACCCCCAATTCTACTCCATGACATCACTGCCTAAAACAAGCAACCTGCATCCAAACTCTTGTCTCAGACTGACAGTTGACACCAAACATGGGGTGGATAATACCTGCCATACCATAACATCAGAATAACTAACACCTTCACCAGTGGTGGACAAAAAGGAAACAGATTAGTGATGCTTTGGCATGGGTAGAAGCAATAGTTTTTGAATGGTATGGGGACATTGGTACTCATAATTCTTGCAGAGTTGGCTGATGATGATAAACAGTTTCAGAAGTCTTGGGGGAAAAAAAAGGTTAGGTTCAGGTTAGCCCACTATAAACTCAAGGCTTCTTGGGAAATTCAGACATGCCCTAGCAGTGTTTAAAGACACCCTTATCTTCTGTAGCTGCAGAGTAGATCACAAGACCAGGATTCCATTGGCAGGGTAACAGAGTATACAAAAGACCAAAGCACAAACTTAACAGGTCTCCTACAACAAAGCAGATGTCCAGAGAGGGATAAAGTGGGACCCTGAAACCAACTAAGAGCATATTTCAGTAGATGATGCCAGATACTCCAGAACTCTCCAGGCCAGTGGAAACATCTTTCTCATCTTTGCTAAAAGAAAGCAGCTTATCTTTTTTAGGAGATTCTTAAAAGATTACCTCCCAGCCCCCACTGCTGACTCCCAACCAATAGCCAAGGTCAAGTTGCAACACAACCCTAGTAAAGAAATATAGTCCCTCTCTGGGAAGAATAGTGTTTACACAAGAAGTTTTGTGGGAGCTGACTAAGATATACTGGTAAAAAAGAAAACAGCACCTATGGGAATGAATCTTCAGACGCCTGAACCAGGAGAGGCACATGGATGGCTCAGTCAGAGTTCCACTCTTGACTTCAGCTCAGGTCATGATCTCAGGGTTGTGGGATCAAGCCCTACCTTGGGCTCCATTCTCGCAGTGAGTCTGCTTGAGATTATCTTCCCTCCCTCTCCCTTTGCTCTTCCCCTGTTCTCTCTCTCTCTAATAAATAAATAAATTGGGGAGGGGGGAGGTGCTTGAACAAGGAAGGGTGGAATAAGAAATGTTTAGGGGAAAATATATTGATTTAGGAGACATCACCCATGAATTGGGAGTTTAACAACCTGTAAACATCTTGAGCTGGTCCTACTATATTGTTGCAATGGCTCCTTAAAGTTTAGACAGGACCATAGTAAAGAGAGCAGAGATGCTGGAACTGCCTTGGCAGAATACTGAGGAAGGACTCAGAAGACTAATGGTGATGGGCATATTATAATGGATTTATGTGACACCAAAGAACTTACCACTTGACTGTGTTCCCCAGGAAGACCCAGAGGACATTCTCTTCCTACAAAAACTTTCAATCATACATTTCTTCAATTAAAAAAAAATTTTTTTAAGAACAATAGCCTCTATTGTAGACAGGAAATAATGCCACCATGTAGCAAAATAGAGATGGTGGGATTCTGGAATGACAGAAGCCACATGGTGGACATAATGGTGGGCAAGTCTGCAGTGACAACCAGGTGGCTTAACCCACAGGAATCTGTGGCAATAACAAATAGACAATGGTATTTCTGGGGCAAAAAATATGAGTAGTCAACTTGAGTGTTACTTGACTCATATAACAAAAAAACAAACAAAAATAGCAAGAGTTGACACCAGATGCCACAGTGTAAATTTTCAATCCCACACCAGTTTTCATATCTAAGCCTCTTAGTTGTCAAGAAAGTACTCTGCCATGACAACTCAAGCATATATGATATTCATTTCCCCCATCTTTCTCCCAAAAGAGCTGTGGCCACTTACCAGAGTACCTGAGAATTGAGAAAAGGAGAGTAACCAAATCCTTGGAATACAACTAAATACAGCATCTGAGCCAACGTGGAAACCAGGGCCCCAAAATACCATTATGGCCTCTCTTTCAGAGTGAGAGCTTATCAAGGTCAGATGATATCTGTAGCCTTCACCAGGTTCATCTCACAGGGAAGATATGGCTAATTCTTTGGCCACTGAGTACATAAATGTGATGCGTATATGCAAAATTGACGGGACCCTCATGTGGCTTCCCCATCCAGTGAAGTAATAGCTATTTTGTTAAGAAGTACCAAGTAGAAGTTCCTGAAATTGTTCCCACTCTGACCAAGAATGTAAATCAAAGGCAAAACTTCATGTCAGGAGGAATTACAAAGATTGGCATCACCATCAAATACATAAAGGATGCAAAGAGGTGGTTGTCACCATATCCCTGTAATTTACCTATACAGCCCATAGAGAAATAAGATGGATTAAGCAAATGACAATACCCTGCTGTAACTTTAACCAACTAGTAGACTAAATTAAACCTACTGGTGGTGATATCTTCACTGGAACAGATTAATACAGCCTCTGGTACATGATTTAACAAATGCAATCTTTTAAACCCTAGCTGGAAAGAAGATGAAAAGCAATTTGCTTTTACACAAGGACAACAGCAACATACACATAGTGTCATACCCCAGAGCATCATTAACTCTTTAGTGTACTATGGTATATTGCAAGACAAGACAGCATGAACCTAAAATAAGGCAATATTTTGTCTCAAAGCATCCCTTAGGAAAAAAGGAAGTTGCCTTCATTCAACTCCTTACGAAGTCCTTCATATTACCTGGTACTCTTTCAATGACTTTATTTTGAATAACAAAGTACTGATTAGAGAAGACACATAAGCCAGAAGAGATCCCATTAATGCTGGGTTTTGATGGCCACAAGTCAACTGATAGGAGAAGCAACAACAAGCAAAAGGTAGCATCCTTTAAAACCCTTTTAATAATTATAATTATACTATATAATAGTTATATACATACATTTGACCTGTCAATTTTCATGAGAATGTAAGTTCCAAGAAAACAAGAACTTTGTTCATCTACATATTTCTGCAACCACAATAGTGCCCAGCACATAGAAAATAAGAAGTATCAGGGTGCCTGGGTGGCTCAGTGGGTTAAAGCCTCTGCCTTCGGCTCAGGTCATGATCTCAGGTCCTGGGATCAAGCCCTGCATCGGACTCTCTGCTCAGCAGGGAGCCTGCTTCCTCCTCTCTCTCTGCCTGCCTCTGCCGGCTTGTGATCTCTCTCTCTCTGTCAAATAAATAAATAAAATCTAAAAAATAAGAAGAAGAAGAAAAAGAAGGAGGAGGAGGAGGAGGAGGAGGAGGAGGAGGAGGAGCAGAGGAAGAAGAAGAAGAAGAAGAAGAAGAAGAAGAAGAAGAAGAAGAAGAAGAAGAAGAAGAAGAAGAAGAAGAAGAAAGAAAGAAAGAAAATAAGAAGTATTTGAGGAGTGAAAAACAAATTCTTGGAGTCATGAACTCAAAATTGCAAATCTTGGAAGTTGATGACCTTCTAAAGATCATTTTAAAAACAAAAGAAATGATGGGATGCATGGCTCAGTCAGTTGAGCAGCCAACTGTTGATTTCTGCTCAGGTCATGATCTCAGGGTGGAGGTTGAGCCCTGCCTCAGGCTCCACTGCACTTGGCAGAGAATCTGCTTCTCTCTCTTTTTCCTTCTCCCTCTGCCTCTCCCCCTACTCATGTTCAGGAGCTCTCTCTCTCTCTCTCTCTCTTTCTAAAATAAATGACTACATATTTTGAAAAAAAAAACAACACGAAAGAAATGGAGACTTGTTTTAGACAAAAACTGGTTGTGAATGTTCATAGCAGATTTATTTATAAAAGCTAAATTTTAGAAATGACCCAGATGTCCTTCAATGGGTAAATGGTTAAATAGACTGTGACAAATCCAAAGTATACATAGTATACAGCACAACTCAAAGTAAAAAGGAACAAACTGTTAATACATATGATAGTTTTGATGGATCGCAAGGGAATTATGCTGAGTGAAAAGAAGCCAACCCCCAAAGTTTATACATGTATGATTCCATTTATGTAACATTCTTGAAGTAACGAAATTATGGAAATAGAGAGTAGATTATTGGTTGCCAGAGGTTAGGAATGGGTGGTGGAAGGTGGGCGTGGCTATTAAAGAACAACCAGAAGGATTCTTGTGGTGACAAAACTGTCCTGTAGTTTGACAGTGACGGTAGACACACAAACTTAAATATGTAATAAAACTGTATAGAGGTAAAAACACATACACACATGAGTGCATGCGAAACTGGGGAGATCTGAATAAGCTCAGCAGATTGTATCAGTGTCAATTTTATGATTATAATATTATATTATAGTTTTGCAAAATGTTACCATTTTGGAAGAAACTAGGTAAAGAAACACAGGATCCTTCTGCATCATTTCTTAAAACTGTGTGCAACTATACAATTATCCCAAAGTGAAAGAGGACTTCAACTACTCCATTTTGACCTCAGTTTGTACTTTCTAAATGATTAAGTTCTTCTTTCCAGCTTATCTCTTAACTCAGGCGAAGCATCCAGGTGGTGGGAACCAAACTGTCCCCTCAGGCAATAAGGACTGCCTAGAGCCAGGAAGATGCCTAGCAATTGACCCTAAGACAATGATGGACCTGACCTGCACTGCCTACCTGCACGTACCCACAAACCTTTTCCCCACATTTTCCTTAGATAAACCTGGAAGTATTTTCAGCACTTTAGAGATAATCTTTGAGATGTCAGTCTGCTGTCTTCCTGGTGTTGGCCTCACTGAAATAAATTCCTTTCTGGTTTCACCACCACTCTTCTCTCTGTCTTTGGATGTTGTCAGACACAAGTGGCCAAACCTGGTATTTGGCACCCCTGAAACCAGGTGCTCTTGCACTCTTGGGCCCTGCTACAAATTTTTTTTTAATTAATAGAAAACAATATAACAAGTAGTTAGACGGTAGAAGTCTACCATCTACAAGATGGTAGAAATTTACACAAATGTGTAAAGGACCATGAGCCATATCAGTATGTGAATGAGAAACTGTAACCTGGATAAAATTTCCGGGGATAGCTTCATACTCAGATTCAAAGGTACCATATCTCAAACAATAAAATGAGAGTAAGATTATATGCTCCTGAAAACTGTGTTAGATAACTAAAAAAATTACTCTAGTTGATGACAATGCCACTTACAAAAAACTTGAATAAAATTATTTCTGAAAGAGTGAGAATTGAGTAAAATACTACTTTTGAATCTAGTATATGCAATTTAAAATGTCTAAAACCAAATAAACTATTACAGGTAGACATTTGACTATTTCATTTACTTTCCTAAAAACATACTTGAGTTTTTATAATTTTTTTTGTGAAATGAGAAAATTACCTTGTGTTCCAAATGGTCCATATATTTAAATGAATGGAATATTATTCATGTGAAAATTTAGGCTGAAAGGAGTTGTATGAGTGTTTACTACCACAAAGTATTAAGGGGCAGATTCAGGATTAGAACCCAGATCAGCTTGATTCTAGACACAGAAAGACTCTTATGGGCTTTTAAATTCTCAACCTCTAAAACTTGATCATGACATTCAAAAATCATCCTCAATGACAACCCAAACTCATTTCCCCCTATCAATCTGTTGAGCAGCAATTCAGCCTGATTTCAGTCCTCTTAGTGTATTATGTGAGTTTTGAGCTGCTTTTCATAGTGTTATACATGTTTCCCATGCATACTTTACTTTGAGCTACATAACCTTTGAATATAGGATTAAAATTTTGAAATATTGTGAATTGTACATAAAATCATTAGTGTCTGATATGACTCAAAACAAACCAAACCTAACTGAAGACCCTCCTCAATGTCTCCCTCTGGAGGCCCAATAAAGAATTTTGTTTTTTGGCTTCATTAAAAGTAAAGACAGGGCACCTGGGTGGCTCAGTGGGTTAAAGCCTCTGCCTTCGGCTCAGGTCATGATCCCAGGGTCCTGGGATCGAGCCCCATGTTGTGCTCTCTGCTCAGCAGGGAGCCAGCTCCCCCCCCCCCGCCTGCCTCTCTGCCTACTTGTGATCTCTCTCTCTCTGTCAAATAAATAAAATCTTTAACAACAACAACAAAAAAAAGTGAAGACAATGTGTGCCATAGGAAGAGTCCACAGTTTGTCTGTGCATGGCCAGATAGCAAATATTTTAGGATCTGCGACCATACAATCTCTGTTGCAATTACTCAACTCTGCTGTGGTGGCACAAAAGCATCCATAGATGAAACATAAATGAATGAGTGTGGCTGTGATTCAGTAAGACTTATTTATGGATGTTGAAATTTGAAATCCATATACTTCTTTTACATGTCAGGAAATATTATTCTTTAAAAATTGTTGCAATCACCTAAAAATAGAAATGCCATTTGTAGCTCACAGACCATGTAATGGATGATAGTTGGAAGAAAGGCAGGCAGGGGCAAGGGGCCCTGTCCCAAGAGGAAACTAATCTTAAAAGGAAAAAGACCTCATTCTGTTATTCTACAACACCCTGAAAGGAGCCCTCCACTCTTTCTCACCTAAACAACTCCCTGATAGATAGATAGATGAGCACCTAGACAAAAATCTGATTGGGCAACAGGCACAAAGAGGGTTAATCAGATTAAAACAGCCTGCCAACAATCTCATAAAACCCTCTAGACTTAGAAACTCCAACAGCAAACCCCTTGGGTCCCCTCCCTCTTTGGGAGCTTTGTACTATTGCTCAATAAACTTTGTTTTGCTGCCCACCCCCCTTTGTCTGATTTACCTCCTCATTATTCAAAGCTGCATGACCAAGAACTGTGGGCACTAAAGGAAAAGAAATCTTGAAACACACATAAGAACCAGTGGTAAACCAAATTGGCATCTAACTGTAGTTCTTTGTCCATTAATGTAGGAGAAAGAACACTGGACTTGGGGTCAGACGCCCTGATTTAGAGAACTGCTGTTGTCATTTCTGTAACATGTGACATCAGACAAATCAAATGAGTTCAGATAAACTCTCAGGAGTTTATGATTTACTAATCTAAAAAATAAACCATTGGATTATATTAAAATAAAAAAAATTAGATTAAAATAAAATAAAAAATAAACCATTGGATTAGATTAACCTTAAAAGCCATGTCAGCTTTAAAAACTCTATATTGACCTTCTGTTTCCAGCAATATGGCATACTAGATGAACTAAAAATGCCTCACAATGCAAAAATACATTGAAATACTGAATAAAATAAAATATTTTTAAAAAACTATGAGCTAGCAAGAGCATAAGGGAGTTCCTCAGAGTTTAGAAAGGTATAAACTTCTAGTTATAAGGTAAATAAGTACCAGAGATGAATTGTACAGCCTGATGACTGTAACTAACTGCTGTATAATATATGCATAACCATATATAGTACATATAACTTATAACTGCTTATAATATATAGGAAAGTTATTAAGAGAGCAAATTCTGGGGTGCCTGGGTCGTTCAGTCTGTTGAGCAGCGATTCTTGGTTTGGGCTCACGTCATAGTCTCAGGGTCATAAGATTGAGCCCCACATCAAACCCTTTGCTCAGCAGGGAGTCTGCTTGGAATTTTCTTCCTCTCCCTCTGGCCCTCCCCACCCTCCCACTCTCTCTCTTTCACTCTCATTCTCTAAAATAAATTTTCTTAAAAAGAGAGAGAAAATAAATCCCCTGAGTTCTCATTACAAAGAGAAAATGTCTCTTTTTTTTCTTTTTTCTTTTTATTGTATCTATGTGAGGAGATGGACGTTAGCTGAACCTATTGCAATAATCATTTCACGATATATGTAAATCAAACCATCACACTGTATACCTTAAACATACACAGTGAATTATGTTAATTATTTCTCAGTAAAACTGGGGGGGGTTGTATTTAGGTTTGTTTAGCTTGTGTTATTAAATATTCCCAAAAGTATACAATCCCCCAAAACTGTAAGTATTAGTGGTAAAAATAACTTTAGAAGATCCAACAAAACAAATGTTATGTATTAAATTATATCAGCCCAGCAGTTTGACTTTTACTTCAAGATAATTTCATGAGGAAGAAATCACAAATAATATTGACATACCTCAGTTACCATAAGATTTATATGTGAAAGGGGAATAATCATTTTGTTTTATGTAGAAACATTTAATTAATATTAAGTATGCTTTAATCTTGTATTATCCTAATAATATCATCTTTTTTAGTAAACAAAAAGTGTTTGTATAAAGTGCAACTAACTCAAAGTTTTGTTAGTCAAGGAAGATAAGCAAATTTTCACCCACCAAAAATATATTAGATGAATTTTTTTAAAAGATTTTATTATTTATTTGACAGGCAGAGATCAAAAGCAGGCAGAGAGGCAGGTGGGGGGAGTGGGGGAGGAAGCAGGCTCCCTGCTGACCAGAGAGCCCAATGCAGGGCTCGATCCCAGAACCCTGGGGTCACGACCTGAGCCAAAAGCAGAGGCTTTAACCCACTGAGGCACCCAGGTGCCCCAGATGAATTTTTTTAACACCAGAAATTTGCTGATACTCAAGCTCCCTTACTTTGCCTGTCTTCTCTGTCTAGCAAACTGCTTTGTGTTACTTTTCCAGAGGGTAACTTGTAATTAGGAAAAATAAAAGAGAGAACACCAGATGATATTCTTCATTTAATTTTAGTACTTATTTTGGTATTCTCAACATAAAAACATACTAACACCAATTATAAAATGATGTATAAGATTCAGAGAAAATTATTTGTAAAATAAATAAACAGGCAATTTAGAGAAGTATATATTTTATATACATATTAATCCTTTATCTAATAAATATAAAAAATACTCCCCTGCACTTGGGACGCCTGGGTGGCTCAGTTGGTTAAGCGGCTGCCTTCGGCTTGGGTCGTGATCCCAGCGTCCTGGGATCAAGTCCCACATTGGGCTCCTTGCTCGTCGGGGAGCCTGCTTCCTCCTCTGTCTCTGCCTGCCTCTCTGTCTGCCTGTGCTCACTTTCTCTCTCTCTCTAATAAATAAATAAAATCTTTAAAAAAGTTTTTTTTAAAATTTAAAAAAACTAATATAACAATGAGACACTGCCATTCACCTATTTTGTTGGCAAAATTTAAAAATTCCCATCATCATTCCAAAATATGAAGAAAATGCTTTTTCACATGTTACAAGTGGGAAGGTAAAATGGTACACAGATTCTGAAGTGTTATTTGGCTACACATTAAAATAAGTAAGAGCATTTTCACTCTACCCAAGTTAGCCCTTCTCCCAAGCAAGCCCAGCTCAGTGCCAAGAGAGATCTCACTCCTCCCTGGGAAAGGGGTGAGAGATTGGGGTAAACATCCAAAGTCCCCCACTTTCCTATGTACTCCTGACTTTCAGGGCACTTTCCAAGGGCTGCTTTCTGTCTCACTTCACAAAGAGAGCTGAAAAAACTAGCAGAGTTCAGAGACCTGGGGCAGCTAGTGCAAAGGGAACCTTCCCATGCCAGATCAATTCTATGAGGTTCAGATGAAGCAAATGAATGAGGACTTTTCTCTAGGAAAGAGAGATGATATGAGTTTGAATCCAATATCCACAGCCTTTCAGTACACTTCCCAAAGAGCTGGTTTCTTCACTTCACACAGAACTCTGAAGGAAGCAAAGACCAAGAATCTCTAGCCAGGCTAACTGGTGCACATCTTCTCAGTCGAACCAGTCTATAAAAACTGGGAAAGATGGCTTTTTCTTCAAATATACAGACACCAATGAAAAACTAGAGAAAAATGAAGCATCAGGAAACACAATACAATCAAAGGAACAAAACAAATCCCCAGGAATTAACTGACCCTAAAGAAGTGAAGATCTATGCATTGCCTGACCAAAAAAAACAAACAAACAAACAAATAAACAAACAACAACAACAAAAAAAAAAACTCAAAATAGTCATCTTAAAGAAGTTCAGTGAGTTGCCAAAGATAGACAGCTAAACAAAATCAGGAAAACAATACATGAACAAAATGAGAATATCAGCAGAAATTTAAACAAATACTAAAAAGTACCAAACAAAAAGCATAGAGCTGAAGAAGACAATAACTGAATTTTATTCACTAAGGGATTCATCACCAGACTTGATCAAGAAGAATAAAGAATTAGAGAACTTGAAGACAAATCATTTGAAATTACACACTCAGAAGAGAGAAAAGAAAAAAAAGGATTTTTTAAAAACTAAAAAAGCCTAAGAGACTTATGGGACACCAGCAATAAAACTGTGATACACATTATGGGAGTCTTAGAAGGAGAAGAGAGAGATAAAGAAGTATAGGAATTACTTAAAGAAATAATGGCTGAAAATTTCCCAAATCTTGGGTGGAAAATAGACATCCAGATTCATAAAACTTAAAGTATCCAAAAAGAATTAATCCAAAGATTATATTAAGATACTTTATCATCAAATTCTTTTTTTAATTTTTAAATTTTTTAAAAAGATTTTTATTTATTTTTTAGAGAAAGAGAGCACAAGATGGGAGAGTGGCAGACAGAGGGAGAGGGAGAAGCAGGCTCCCTGCTGAGCAGAGAGCCTGACATGTGATTCAATCCCAGGATCCTGGAATCATGACCTAAGCCGAAGGCAGCCACTAAATCAACTGAGCCACTCAGGTGACCTTTATCATCAAATTCTTAAAGTCAAGGACAAAGAAGATTTTGAAACCAGTAAGAGAAAAACAAGTCATCACATACAAGGGAGCCCCCATAAGACAATCAGTAAATTATTCAGAGGAAACCTTCAAACAAGAAAGGAATGGGATAATATATTAAAAATACTGAAAGATAAAACCTGCCAAGCAAGAAAACTATATCTAGCAAACCATCCTTCAGAAATGAAGAAGAAATAAGGACTTTCCCAGACCAAAAAAACTGAGGAGTTCATTACCACTATATCTGCCTTATGAGAAAGGCTAAAGGGAGTAAGGAAGTTAACTTGAAAGAAAAAAATATTAAGCATCAACATGAAGGCATACAAAAGTACAAAATTTACTGACAAAAGGAAATATATAGACAAATACAGTATAATATAATACTGTGATGGGGTTGTGTAAGTCACTTTTAACTCTAGCATAAAAGTTAAAAGAAAATAGTACTAACTATAAATACAAAAATGTGTTAACAAATACACAATATAAAAAGAGGTAAATTGTGACATCAGTAACATAAACTGTTGGGGGGAGACAGATAAAAGTGTAGAGTTTTTGTATGCAATTGAAGTTAAGTTGTTATCAGCTTAAAATAGATAGTTTTAACTGTAAGATATTTTATCTAAGCCCTGTGGTAACCACAAAGAAAATATCTAAATTAGATACATAAAAGAAAAAGAGAAAGAAATCAAAGCATATCACTATAAGAAGTCAACATCACAAAGGAAAATGGCAAAGGAGGGAAAAAAGGACAAAAGAACTACAAATCAAAAAAATTAACAATATGGTAATAGTAAGTTCTTACCTATCAATAATCACTTTAAAAATAGATTAAATTCTCCAATCAAAAGACATAGAGTGGCTAAATGGATAAAATAAAAACAAGATCCAACTATATGCTGTGTATAAGAGATTCACTTTAGAATTAAAGACAATATAGACTAAATGTGAATATTCCATGCAGAAGACAGTCCATGCAAATGGTAACCAAAAGAGAGCACACTTAAATCAAAACCTATGCAAGAGACAAAGAAGGTTATTATATAATAATTAAAATTCAATTCATAAGGAAAATATAACAATTATAAATGCATTCAACACCAGAACCCTTCAATATATAAAGAACACATTGACAGAGCTGAAGGGAGAAATAGATAGCAATACAATAATAGTAGACTTCAACTACATTTTCAACAATGGATAGCCCAACCAGACAGAACATCAATAAGGAAACAAAGGACTCAAACTCCACTACAGAGCATATCGCCCAAACAAGGCTATACAGAACTTTCCGCCCTACAAAGAAAAAACAAACAAATTTAAAAAGAAAAACAGAATACACATTCTTCTCAAATAAATATGAAATATTCCTCAGGAGATATCACATGTTAGGACACAAAATACATCTCAACAAATTTAAGAACTTTGAAATCATACCCAGTATCTTTCCTGACCACAGGGAATGAAACTAGAAATCAATAACAGAAAGAAAACTGGAAAATTCACAAATATGTGAAAATTAAACAATACACTGCCAAGCAATGACTGGGTCAAAGAAGAAATTAAAAAATTAGAAAATAACTTGAAGTAAACAAAATAAAAATACAATATACCAAAATCTATAGAATGCAGTACTAAAAGAGAACTTTACAGCAAAAAAAAATGCCTACATTTTAAAAAGAAGAAATCTTTTAAATAAACAAACTAAACTTATCCTCAATGAACTAGAGGAAAAAAGAGAGAGAGAGAGAGAAACAGCCCAAAGTCAGCAGAAGGAAGGAAATAAAGATAAGAGCAGAAAAAGAAACTAGAAAAACAATAAAAAATATCAATGACATTGACAGATCATCTTTTGGAAGGGTAAACAAAGTTCTCAAACCTTTAGTTTGACTAAGGAAAATAAGTGAAAATTCAAATAAATAAAACCTGAAATGAAAGAAGAAATATAACAACTGATACTACAAAAATAAAAAGATCATAAGAGACTACCATGAAAAATTATATGCCAACAAATTGGGTAACCTAAAAGAAATGGATAAATTCCTAAAAACATACAAACTACAAGAACTGCATCATGAAGAATTAGAAAATCTGGATAGACCTATAACTAGTAAGAAGATTGAATTAGTAATCCAAAATCTCCCAATGAAAAAAACAAGCCAGGACCAGATGGTTTCACTGGTAAATTCTATCAAACATTTAAAGAAGAATTAATGCCAATATTTCTTAAACTCTTCCAAAAGTTGAAGAAGGAACATTTCCAAATTAATTTTTGAGGTAATTTTTACCCAGTTACCAAAGCCAGATAGACACTACACATACACACACGAAAATATAGTCCAATATCCCTAATAAACATAGTTACAAAAAAGAAACCTCAAGTCAAGATGGTGGAGAAGTAGCAGGCTGGGACTACATCAGGTAGCAGGAGACCAGCTAGATAGCTTATCAAACCATTGCAAACACCTACAAATCCAACAGGATATCGAAGAGAAGAAGAACAACAATTCTAGAAACAGAAAATCAACCACTTTCTGAAAGGTAGGGCTAGCGGAGAACTGAATCCAAAGTGACCAGAAAATAGACTGCAGGGGGAGGGGCCGGCTTGGGGCAAGAGGCAGAGCAATGGAGCACAAAATCAGGACTTTTAAAAGTCTGCTCCATGGAGGGACATCGCTGCAGAGGCTAAACTGGGGTGAAGCCCACGCTGGGACAGCGTGGCCACAGGTCCCTTGGGGTCACATAAAGATCGCGGGTGTCTGAGTGTCACAGAGCTTCCAGCTATTAGAGCAGGAAAGCCGGCTACAGAGACAAAACTGAGGAGTGAGCTCTCAATTCAGGGTTACCTTGAACTGGTCACAGGCTGCTTGAGCTTGGAGCGCGGCCGGAGGCCAGGGAGAAGAGAGTGATTGAGCGCTTTTCCCCAAGCCTGGCCAGAGGCTGGGGAGACAGGAGTGATTGAGCGCTTTTCGCCAAGTGCAGCCAGAGACCAGGGAGACAGGAGTGATCGAGCGCTTTTCTCCAGGCGCGGCCAGAGGCTAGGGAGACAGGAGTGATTGAGTGTTTTTCTCTGAGGCACACTGAGGAGCAGGACCCCGAGCTCTCAAATCCTCCGAGCTGGAGATTGGGAGGCCGCCACTGCCATTCCCATCCTCCGGAACTCTGCAGAAAGCATTCAGGGAACAAAAGCTCCTGAAAGTGAATTATTAGCCTGGCCCCCGGTAAGGGTGGTGCAATTCTGCCTCGGACAAAGACACTTGAGAATCATTACAACAGGCCCCTTCCACAGAAGATCAAGAAATCCAGCCAAGACCAAGTTCACTCACCAAGGAGAACAGCGGAATTCCAGAGGAGGAGAAAATAAAGCATGGAACTCAAGGCTTTCTCCCCAAGATTCTTTAGTCTTGCAGTTAATTAATTTTTTTTCCTTTTTTTTTCTGCTAAATTTTTTTTAACTTTTAAAGTTCTAAAGAATGAACGGGTCAACCAAGAAATTAAAGAAGAATTGAAAAAATTCATGGAAACAAATGATAATGAAAACACATTGGTTCAAAATCTGTGGGACACAGCAAAGGCAGTCCTGAGAGGAAAATATATAGTGATACAAGCTTTTCTCAAGAAATAAGAAAGGTCTCAAATACACAACCTAACCCTACGCTTAAAGGAGCTCGAGAAAGAACAACAAAAAAAGCCTAAACCCAGCAGGAGAAGAGAAATCATAAAGATCAGAGGAGAAATCAATGAAATAGAAACTAAAAAAACAATAGAACAAATCAACAAAACTAAGAGCTGATTATTTGAAAGAATTAATAAGATTCATTAACCCCTGGCCAGACTTATCCAAAAGAAAAGAGAAAGGACCCAAATAAATAAAATCATGAATGAAAGAGGAGAGATCACAACCAACACCAAAGAAATACAAACAATTATAAGAACATACTATGAGCAACTCTACGCCAACAAATTCGACAATCTGGAAGAAATGGATCCATTCCTAGAGACATATAAACTACCACAACTGAACCAGGAAGAAATAGAAAACCTGAACAGACCCACAATCTGTAAGGAGATTGAAACAGTCATCAAAAATCTCCAAACAAACAAAAGCCCAGGGTCAGATGGCCAGGGGAATTCTACCAAACATGTAAAGAAGAATTAATTCCTATTCTCCTGAAACTATTCCAAAAAATAGAAATGGAAGGACAACTTCCAAACTCATTTTATGAGGCCAGCATCACCTTGATCCCCAAACCAGACAAGGATCCCATCAAAAAAGAGAATTACAGACCAATATCCTTGATGAACACAGATGCAAGAATTCTCACCAAAATACTAGCCAATAGGATCCAATAGTACATTAAAAGGATTATTCACCACAACCAAGTGGAATTTATTCCAGGGCTACAAGATTGGTTCAACATCCGCAAGGGGCACGTGCACACGAATGTTTATAGCAGCAATGTCCACAATAGCCAAACTATGGAAAGAACCTAGATGTCCATCAACAGATGAATGGATAAAGAAGAAGTGGTATATATATACAATGGAATACTATGCAGCCATCAAAAGAAATGAAATCTTGCCATTCGCGACAACGTGGATGGAACTAGAGGGTATTACGCTTAGCGAAATAAGTCAATCAGAGAAAGACAACTATCATATGATCTCCCTGATATGAGGAAGTGAAGATGCAACATGGGGGTTTGGGAGCTAGGAAAAGAATAAATGAAAGAAGGTGGGATCAGGAGGGAGACAAACCATAAGAGACTCTTAATCTCACAAAAGAAACTGAGGGTTGCTGGGGGGAGGGAGAGGGTGGTGGGGTTATGGACATTGGGGAGGGTATGAGCTATGGTGAATGCTGTGAAATGTGTAAGCCTGGCGATTCACAGACCTGTACCCCTGGGGATAAAAATATAAATAAATAAATTTTTTAAAAAAGAAACCTCAACAAAAGATAGCAAACTAAATTCAACCACATATTAAAAGAATCATATCTCATGACTAAATTGGATTTATCTCTGGAAAGCAAGGATAGTTGAACATATAAAAATCAATTAATGTGATACATCATATTAACAAAGGAAAAAATCTTCATCTCAGTAGATGTTGAAAAAGTCTTTGACAAAATTTGGTACTTATTCATGAAAATACTCTCAACAAACTAGGTATAGAAGGAATGTATGTCAATATAATAAAGACCATATATAAAAATCCCACAATTTACATTGTACTCAATGGTGAAAAAGATTTTCCACTAAAGACCAAGAACAAGACAAGAATGTCCACTCTTGATTCTTGCCACTTCTGTTCAATATAGTATTGCAAGTTCTAGCTAGAGCAATTAGGCAAGAAAAAGAAAAAAGAAATCAAAGGCATCTAAATTGAAAAGGAAGTAATAAAATTGTGTTTCCAGATGACATCACCCTATATGTAAAACTCCTAAAGACTTCACATACACACACACACAACTGTTAGAATAAACAAATCCAGTAAAGTGGTGGAATACAAAATCAACATGCAAAAATCAGTTGCATTTCTATACACTAATTATGAACCATCCAAAAAGGAAATTAAGGAAATGTTCCCTTTACAATAGTATTAAAAATATTTAGGAATAAATTAACCAAGAAGGTGAAAGACTTGTACACTGAAAACCATAAGTATCAATGAATAAAATTTAAAGAAGACAAATAAATGGAAAGTCATCCCTTGTTTGTGGATTAGAAGACTTAATATTGAAAGCAATCTACAGATTCAATACTATCCCCCATCAGACCCCTAAGGGAATATTTTACAGAAATAGAGAAAAACAATCCTAAAGTTCATATGGAAGCAGAAAAGATGCAGAATAGCCAACATGGTCTTGAAAAAAAAAAACAACAAAACTGGAGGCATCACAGTGATCTCAAAATAATTACAAAGACAAAGTAGTTAGAACACAATGCACTGGCATAAAGACATATACACCAATGGAACAGAACAGAGAGCCCAGATAAACCTACACATGTACAGTCAACTGATCTTCAACAAGGGTGCCAAGAATACACTATGGAGAAAAGATAGTCCCTTCAACAAATAGTGTTGGAAAAATGGATATCTACATGCAAAGAAAATGAAATTGGACCTCTATCTTACACCATACACAAAAATAAACTCAAAATGGATTTAATCTTTCAATGTAAAACCTGATATTATAAAACTGCTAGAAGAAAACGTAGGGGAAATTTTTGACATTGGTCTTGGCAATGATTTCTTAGAAATGGCACAAAAACACAAATAACAAAAGCAAAAATAGACAAGTGGAACTACATCAAACTAAAAAGCTTCTGTAGGGCAAAGGAAACAAGAGAGCAAAAACACAACCTAGGGAATGGGAGAAAATATTTTCAAATCATAATCTGATAAATAGTTAAAATACAAAATATATAAGAAACACCTACAACTCAGTACAAAAAATATTTTAAAGATTTTTTTAAATATGCAGATTTGAATAGGTATTTCTCTAAAGATGACATACAGATAACCATCAGGCATATGAAAAGATATTTAACATCACTAATCATCAGGGAAATGCAAATCGAAACCACAATTAGATATTACCTCACACTAGTTACGATGGCTGTTACCAAAAAATACATTAAAAAGTGTTGGTGAAGCCAATCACAGGACAAATATTCCATGATTCCACTGGAGAGATTGGAACCATTTTACACTGTTGGCGGGAATGTAAAATGGTACAGCCACTATGGCAAGCAGGTACCTGCAGTACCTCAAGAAAATTTAAAAGAACTATCATAGGTTCCAACAAGCTCCCTTCTGGCTATAAACCTAAAAGAATTAAAATCAGAATCTTAAAGATGTATGTGCATTCTTATGTTAATGACAACCCTATTCACAATAGCCAAAACATTAAAACAACTCAAATGTTCATCGCTAGATAAGTGGATAAAGAAAATGTGGTATATCCATACAATAAAATATTTAGCCTTAAAGAAATAAGGAAATTATGCCATCTGTGACAGCATGGATGAACCCAATGATGCTATGCTAAGAGAAATAAGCCAATAACAGGACAAATATTTCATGATTCCATTTATATGAGGCACCTAAAATAGTCAAATTCATGGAAGCAGAGAATAGAACAGTGGTTAGCCATGGGAAATTTTTGTTTAATCCATATAAAGTTTCAGTTGTTCAAGATGAATTAGATCTAGAGATCTGTTGTACAGATCATCAATGCTGTATTGTGGACTTAAAAATTTGATACACTAGGTTGCATGTTCTTGCCAAAGCATGCACATGTACACACACACAGGGACATAAGGCAAAAAGAAACTTTTGGAAGTAATGGAGATCTTTTATTGTGGTGATTGTGGTGATGGTTTCATGGGTGTGTGCATATGTCCAAAATCATCAAATTGTATACACTAAATATATGCAATTATTTGTATGTCAATTACACCTCGATAAAGCTACTTAACAAAAACAAACAGATTGGAAAGGAAAGGGTAAAGTTTTCTCTGTGGATTAAATGATTGTTTATGTAGAAAACCCTAAAGAATCTACAAAGGAAAACTACAAGACTAATCAGTGAATTTAACAGTGCCAGAGTGTGCCTGTTATCAAGTTATTGCCCCTAATCTCCAAATTCTTCCTTTTAGCCTTCTCTGTGTTTTAAGTATTTTAATGTATTTATTTATGTATTAAGTATTAACTGGGTATTCATATGAGCAAATGAGCCTTTTAAGTATTTTTTTTTTCCCATGACAGTCAGTAGAGAGCACTGGAGAGACATTACAGGAGAAGAGTTTACTCTCTGGCTCCAGCGTGCTTGTTGGGCAAGTTCTTGTCCTGAGGGCATCTTGTCTAGCACGGGGCTCCTAAAACACACATGGCTACTCTAGCGCCTTTCTCCAGCGCTGACAGTGGCCAAGCAGCCCCCAGTAGCCTGAAGCTTCCACTACGACATCACTGTCACTCCTCTTCTGACAGCTTGGTAGCAAAATGACTCTAGGGCCGTGCTCACTCACCACTTCTCCAGAACCCTTGGCAGTTTGTAGTGAGTAGTGAGAAGTCAATGAGATACCTTCTAGTGAACAGCTTTCCTGGCTCCCTCAAGAGGGGATTTCCAGCATGTTCTACAAGCATTACACTCAGCACATTCTCTGCCATCCAGTGAGCTGATGTGTCCTATCGGCAAGTTCTGGATCTCTGTCCCAGAGAGGGAGAGGGTCTCTTCTCTGGGTGCTCTGTATCAGGGCATGGAGGCTGCTGCTTGGAACTCTTATTCCTGCGTACTTTAGAATTCTTTTTATTTCTTACTAGCCAATCCCTCATTGTTGTAATCCCTCGTTATAATTAATAATTCTTTATCTTAAACTTTCCCTGTTCAAATTACTGTGAGGTTACTTTCTCCTGACTGGACCCAGACTTATATACTCTGGATATATTTATATACTGTTGACTGACAATTGTATTTTTATATACTAGCATCAATCAATTATGAAAATTCTTTAATCTTAAATGTCATTTATAATCATAGCAAGAAACACGAAATACTTGGGAATAAGGTTAACGAAAGATGGGCAAGACCTCTTCATTGAAAACTGCACATTTCTGATGGAAATTAAAGAAGACTTAAGTAAATAAAGAGATACACCACATTTATACATTAGAAAACCAAATGCTTTGATATTGCAATTCTCCCTAAATTTATCTACATTTATTTAATTTTAATGCATTAAATTTATTTACACTTATTAGTAACAACACTAATAAGTGTTATTATCACTAATGCATAATTTATTTAAATGTAATGCAATCCTAAGAACAATTCCAGGAGACTTTTTTTTTTTTTTTTTAGAAATCAACAAACTAATTCTTAACGTATATGGAAATGTAGTGGCCTAGAATAGCCAAAGAGATCTTACTTAAAAAAAAAAAAAAAAAAAGTCTTACACAACCTGACTCCAAGACTTATTATAAAGTTACAGTAATCAAAACAGAGAAAAACTGGCTAAGAATTGACAAATAAATCAATGGGAAGTAATAAAGTTCCCAGAAATAGAACCATGTTTATGTAGTAATTTGATTTTCAGCAAAGGTGCCAAAGGAATGAGGAAAGGAAAGTCTATTCAATAAATTGTCCTGGGATAACTGGGTATTCATATGAGCAAAAACAATAAATCTCAGTTCCTACCTCACATTATACCCAGAAATTAAATCCAGATGGACAAGACACCTAAATATAAAAGCTAAAACCATAATGTTTTTAGAAAAAAAGAGACAGAATATCTCCAAGACTAGGAAAGAGGCAAAGGTCCCTTAAAACACTGGAAGCACTACTTATAAAAGGAAATACTGGGGCACCTGGGTGGCTCAGTGGGATAAGTCTCTGCCTTCAGCTCAGGTCATGATCTCAGGATCCTGGGATGGAGCCCTGCATTGGGCTCTCTGCTCAGCAGGGAACCTGCTTCCTCCTCTCTCTCTCTGCCTGCCTCTATGCCTACTTGTGATCTCTGTCAAATAAATAAAATCTTTAAAAAAAAAAAAAGGAAATACTGTCATGCTGACTTTATCAGAATTTAAAATTTCTACTCATCAAAGATCAAGTTAAGGAGATAAATAGACAAGTCACAGACAGGGGAAAAAATATTTACAAAATAAGCTTCTGACAGAGGACTGGTATCCAGGCTTATTATTCAAATGGGCTGCCATAACAAAATACCACCAACTGAGTGGCTTAAGCAGTAGAAATATATTAATCCTGGAGGCTCAGAAGTCCAAGATCACAGTATTTGCTCATTCAGTTCCCAGGAGAGAGCTCTCCTCCTGGCTTCCTTGTTGTGTTCTCACAGAGAGCTTTCTGGTGTCTCTTCTACAGGCACTAATCTCACTATGAAGGCCCCACCTTCGTGACTTTATCTAAACCAAATTACCTTCCAAAGGCCCCATCTCCAACTACCATCACACTGGGGGATTAGGAGATTCAATATATCAGTTTTGAGGGGATACAAGTGAGTCCATAACACCAGGATATATAAAGAGCTATAACTCAACTAAAGACAAACAACGCATCCTAAAATATGGGTAAAAGATCTTAACAGATTTTTTTTATCTGTATGTAAACACATATGTGAATGTCAATAAGCCCATGAGAAAGGGCTCAATACCACTAGTCATCAGAGAAAAACAAGTGAGATATCACTACAGTGATATATCACTACATGCTAAAATTAAATAGGTAAAATTTAAAAGACTGATAACACTATATGTTGGAGTGAATGTGGAGCTTAGTTTTCTTATAAAACTAAACATATGCCTTACCCATGAACCAGCAAAGAGAAATGAAAATATGTTCATGCAAATGCTTATATAAAAATGTTCACAACAGCTTTGTTCCAAATAGCCAAACCCTGGAAATAACCCAGGTATCCAGTAATAGAAGAATCTGGAATAAATGACTGATATATGCAACACCATGGATGGATCTCAAAATTGTTATGCTAACAGGAAGAAACCTTGCACAAAAGAGCACATACTGTATGAGTCCATCTGTATAAAATTTTAGAACAGCCCCAGCTAATCCACAGTGGAAAAAAATCAAAGCAGTTGTTGTCTCTGAGAGCATACCTATGGAGGAGCATAGATTTTCCGAGGCACTGAGAATGTTCCATACCCTGGAAGGGTCTGCATTACACAAGAATATGCATTTGCCAACACATACACATAAGAATGCACATTTCCTTGTATCTAAATTTTACACTGAAAAACTATAGCTCAATATTGAACCCAAATTAGTAACAAGCATGTTGATGTACATAGAGAAAGTGTAATGATGTCTCCAGTTAATTTTGAAATGGATGAATAGAGGAATGGATAGTTGGAATGATATACATATATATACATATGTATATGTACATATATTTTTTATTTGACAGAGAGAGAGAGAGAGCACAAGTAGGCAGAGAGGCAGACAGTAAGAGAGGAGGAAGCAGGCTCCCTGCTGAGCAGAGAGCCTGATGTGGGACTCAATCCAAGGACCCTGAGATCATGACCTGAGCTGAAGGCAGAGGCTTAATCCACTGAGCTACCCAGGCACCCCAGGAATGAGGTATATTAAAGCAAGTACAGTAAAGTAGTTACAGTGAGATACTGGCAGTGAGTGCAGAAGTTCTTGCTGCAAAATTCTTTTAATTTTTCTGCATGCCTAAAATATTTTATGATAAAATACTGAGGGAAAAAAAATTCTGAAAAGCAAAGTATAAGAAAAAAAGACCTTGAGATGGTAAAAATTTTCTAAAGAGAAAAATATGCAAAAGATAGGTGCATTGACTCCATTCAACAAAAAGAAAGAAAGAAAGAAAGAAATGCTGGTCTACAAAAGACTTCATTAAGAAAGTAAAGAGTGAAAATACATGTTAAAACTGAGGGAGTGTATCTGCCACATATGAAACCCACAAAAGGTTTGTGCAGAATATATAAGAAACAAAAGTTTTGTCCAGAAACATAAGAAACACATATAAGCAAAAGACATGAACAGGGATTTCAAACAGTAGGAAATGCAGAGACCAAAAAATATTAGTATTGGGGAAGATGTAAATTAAAATGAGAACTAGACAACCACTGGTTTGGTTAAAAAAAAAAAAAAAAAAAACCTTAAAATTCTAGTAACACCAAGAGTTGGATAGTACAGTAGACCTAATAATAGTCCCTCAAGATGTCCACATTCCAATCCTCAGACCTTGTGACTATGTTACCTCGTGTGGAAAAAGAGACTGCATATGGACATGACTCAATTAAGGATCTTCAAGTGGAGAGACAACCTTGGGTTATCAGATGAAACCAGAATACATTTAATATAAAATTCTGAAAAAGAATAAAAAAAATAAGTTATAAACCAATCTTATTTGTGAACATGGATGCAAAACACAGATTAGAAAATAAAATTCTAGGGGTACCTGGGTGGCTCAGTTGGTTGAGGGTCTGACTCTTGATTTAGGCTGAGGTCATGATCTCAGGGCACAGGGTGTGGTGGAGCCTACTTAGGATTCTCTCTCCCTCGCCCTCTGCCCCTCCCCCCTTCCTCTCCAAAATAAATGAATAAATATATAGAATTCTAGCAAGTTATCAAAATACCACACTTTAACCAAATAGAGTTTTTTTTTTAAGAATACATGGAGCACTCAGGAAGTATGGATCCAAATAATCCATGACAACAGGATTGGAGAACTTTCTTAAAGGGCCAGCCAGGACAAATTCTAGGCTTTGGGCCACATGGTCTCTGTAGCAACTGTTCAAAACCAGCTTCAGACATTAGTGAAGAACTGGGTGTGGCTGTGCTGCAATAAAATTTTATGGACAAAACAGGCAGCTGGCCCTCAAACTGTGATTTATCCACCTGCATTACATTAAGAAACTAATGGAGAAAATCATATGCATATATCAGCTATCTCGGGTGAGGTTTTACCCTGAGATAAAGATTCAAACAAAAGTCATGTATTAGAGACAAGGTCCAGAAAACACCAATAACGGAATGAGTGCATGAGACAGAGAAGGGAGGAGACAATAATGGGATGCATTACCAGACCAGTTACCACTGCATAAAACATTGGAGAGAAGTGACAAAACACAGTTGAGAGTGTTCTCTCTCAAGAAGCAAAGAAACTAGGGAATGATCCACCACCACACCCCCCATCTGTCATTGGTCAAGAGCTGCTTCAGGGGTGTTCATTTTCAGGCCCTTCAGGCTTAACCCGCTGTTTTCATGATCCAGAAAGAAAACCCTCAGGCAGAGAGTCACAGTTGTTCAGAGCAAACAATCTTTGATGTGGAGAGGTGAGCACTGAGGGATCATGGGCAGATACCAATAAAATTTGCTATATTAATAGACCCTGGAAAAGTAGTTGGTAAAATTCAGCAGCAAATCCTTACAAAGACTGCATATGACAAAAACGGAAGAAAATTGCTTAAATATAATAAAGACAGTTTGCTAAAACCCACCAGCAAATATTATCCTAAATGACAAAAGACTAAAACCACCTAGACAGAAATGCCTGCTATCGCCATTAATTTTCTTAAGGTCTTAGAGACTGCAGATAATATATTAAGATACATAGAAAATAATGCATATAATATTGGAATAGAAGAAAGACATTTGGATTCTTTTCTTTTTTTCTGGAGATGTTATTGTAAACCTAAAAAACCCAAGGATCTTTAACAAAGGAAAAAAAAATAGTGAATGGAGCCTGGGTGTCTCAGTCAATTAAGCATCCAACTCTTGATCTCAGCTCAAGTCTTGATCTCAGGGTCGTGAGCTCAAGTCTTGATCCAGGGTCATGAGTTCAAGCCCTTCATTGGTCTCCACACTGGGTGTGGAGCCTATTTTTTACAAAAAAAAAAGTTTTTGGTGTTTTTTTTTTAAGTGATAAGATTTAATATAATTTGGGAAAGAGGACTGAATTGTGTTCACCCAAAAGTCATTGGAGCCCTAACCTCCAATGTGATTGCTTTTAGAGATTGGGGTTTTAGGGGGGTAATTAAGGTTAAATAAGGTCAGAAGGGTGGGCCCTAATTTGATTGGTCTTTTTACAAGAAGAAGAAAAAGAAACACCAGAGATCTATCTCTCTCTCAAGTACAGAGAGGCCATGTGAAGACATAGCAAAAGGTGCAAGCCAGAAATAGAGGCTTCATCAAAAACTGGCTTTGCAGTCACCTTGATCATGGACTTTCAGGCTCCAGAACCATAAGAAAATAAATATCTATTGCTTACACTGTTCAGCCTGTGGTATTTCATAATGGCAGCCCACACAGACTAATACAGGGGCAGAATACAAAAGAAATACATTTTTTATAGTTTTTCTGTACTCCAGAAATAAGCACCTAAAAAGAGAAACAGAATGAAATATTCTATTTATAATAGCAACAAAAATTATAAAAGTCATTTCTAAGTATACTCAGGAATGAAAAAAATACTTAGAGATAATCTTATCAGTAAAGATAAAGGATTTACATTTAAAAACTATAAAACTTTAATATAGAACCATAAAAAGGTCAAAACAAATACAAAAGCCAACCATATATTTTCATGGGAAGACATAATTATATAAAAATGTCAATTTTCTCTAAATAATATGGAAATTTAATGTAATTCCCAGCAGAACTCAATGAGAAATTAATGTTGGGTTTTCTTTGGTTATTTTTCAGAAACAGATTACCTGACCTACAAAAAAAATTAGAAGAATAAATGCCTGGGGCACTTGGGTGGCTCAATCAGTTAAGCATCTGACTCTTGGTTTCAGCTCAGGTCATGATCTCAGGGTCATGAGATGGAGTCCTGCATAGATTCTCCCTCTCCCTTCCACCCCTGATAAATGCCTGATAGGATCTCAGAAATAAAAAAAGAAGGCAGGGTTGAGGGGAGGAGAGCCAAAATATTAAGAGACTTACCTTATCAGGCATACATAACCACTATGTTCAAATCAATAAGGTCTTGGTATAGGAAGAAAAAAGTGTATTGATAAAAATGAATAAAGGGATTCAGAAACAAATCCCAGGAGATTGCAATGTTTTTAATTGTAACATTGAAAACCCATAGAAAAGTGTGAATTATTTGATCATTGTGTTGGTACAACTGGACATTCGTTTAAGGGGAAAAGTAGCATCCCGACTCAAACCCATCTCAAACTCAAAAATTCAAAATGGATTAAAATTTTACATTTTAAAATAAATAAATGACTTTCATGTAAAATTATTCCAATGTGTTAGGAGTCAGCATAAAGGTTACCTTCAGGGGAAGGTAGTGACCAGAAAGAAGCATGAGACAGGGTTATATCTTGATCTGGGTTATATGGATGTGCTTCCTTTGTGAACAGTCATCTAGCTATCCACTTACATAACTGGTACTTTATATGTATGTGTGTACATGTATGTTATAGTCCAAAAAATATTTATTTAAAGTGAAAAAATTAAAAATCTTGCAAGAACATCTAGGATGCATATGGACAAAGTAAGAGAACACCTTCTTTAACCTGTAAACTGCAAAATAAGAATAAATGAGCCACCTTTGACTACATAAAAATGTAAACCATTTGTGTGGCAACAGATACTGCAGGTAGTCAATAAACAAATGATAGGTCAGCCAAAAATTTGTATAGTATAGATGACAGATAAAGTTTAAATATTTTTCTTATATAAAAAACTCTAGCAATTGGTAAGAATAAGACAACTCAATTTTTAGATTTGGCCAAGGACTTGGAAAAGAGCAAGTCCAAGTGACCGGTGAACATATTAAAAGATGCTTGAATTTACCAGCAGTCAGGGAAGGACAAATTCAAATGACAATGAGATATATGTTAAAGTCATCAAACTGGGAAATTTAAAAGCACTATAGCACCTACTGCTAGTGGGGACATCAGGAAAAGGATGTTTTGAAGTGTGAAGAGTTATAGCTTTTTTGGAAAGTAATCTGACAATTAAAAATTTTAATTTAAAAATAACTTTTTAAAAGATTTTATTTATTTGTCTGACAGAGAGAGACACAGTGATATAGGGCACAGAAGCAGGGGGAGTGGGAGAGGGATAAACAGGCCTCCTGCTGAACAGGGAGCCTGATGCGGGGCTCAATCCCAGGATCCTGGGATCATGACCTGAACCGAAGGCAGTTGCTTAATGAAAGAGCCACCCAGGTGCCCCTAAAAATAACTTTGAATACCTATCCCTCAGTCCAACAGTCCTGTTCATCACCAGTGTGATAGACTCGACAACATTTTCAGGCAGAACATCATTATGCAGAAAAAGTTTGGAAACAAAGTGACTTCCCTTCAGTAAAGGATGGCACAGCCTCACCAGGGAACAATACCCAACCACAAGAATAAATGCAAAAGTGTTTCTCAATCTCTTTTTCATTATCATCGACCTGGCCTTTGGAGACATTGGCATTATTTTTCCCTAAATGCTCTTTCATGAAATTTTAATATCACAGATATACAATGTATCTGGTTATTTACTGTGTTTGTGCTTTGTACATGAAAATGGTATGATTTTCTTACTACCCTTCAAGAAACAATTTTCAGCCCCTTGGGGCCACTATCACCTCCAATGAGAATGAGAATGCATGAACTACACACGTTGACTTAGAGAGATTTGCACAAGATATATTTTTAAAGATGTATTTATGTTAGAGAAAGAGAGCATGAGCAGGAGGGGCAGAGGGAAAGGGAGAGAGAATCTCAAGCAGACTCCCACTGAGGGCAGAGCCCACACAGGGCTCCATCTCACCACCCTGAGAGCACAACCTGAGCTGAAACCAAGAGTCAGAAATTTAACCACTGTGTTGCCCAGGTGCCCCTCACAAGACATTTTTTTTTTAAGATTTTATTTATGTATTTGATAGACAGAAATCACAAGTAGGCAGAGAGGCAGAGAGAGAGGAGGAAGCAGGCTGTCCACAGAGCAGAGAGCCCGATGCGGGGCTCGATCCCACGACCCTGGGATCATGACCTGAGCCGAAGGCAGCGGCATTAACCCACTGAGCCACCCAGGTGCCCCTCACAAGACATTTTTAAGTGAGACAAGTCAGATGCAGAAAAGTTGCATATGATATGAGCAGGGAGCTCAGGGTCCATGCCTCAGGCAGTCTGTCAAGTTTTCAATGAACAGAAAACAACAGAATGCTCTTTCAACACTTTTTTTACTCACCCAAATCTTTCTGATGTATCAAATTCAGCTATGGACGTGAAAATGCTCATCAGAGAGAGGTGTTCCCAGGATCAAGGAGGAAGGCAGGAAGGTCACATTAGCACTTCTTGGACACCCACTGTCCCAAATGATTTGTGGTTCCAGATGGTCAAAATCCAGACAACCATGCAGTCACTACTTCCCTGTGCTGCTCGGGTGAGGCATTCATCCTCATTAGCCTATTGAGGAGGGCGGAAGTCTACTAGGCTCTCCCCTGGGGAAGATGCAGCTCAGTCTGCCCCCTTGCATTGCCAACCTCGAGACTTGGCATGACCTTTTTCCCTGGTGAGGGTCCTTCTGTCTCACACTTACAGTCATCTAACTTCAAAAACATTCATATTGTGGTGGTATCAGTTTAATTTCCCAAATGTTGTTGACTTCTCAGCCCTTGCTAGGGACCCTTAGGAATAACTATAAGATGCTTCCTACCTACAGATGACAGTTGAGATCACAGCCTCAGAGCTCCAAGGAGGCAGCAGAGGATAGGATGGTGTGGGATGGAGCTGAAGGAGAGAATTAACCAGAAGAGGAGGTCTGGCCCTTGCCAAGGTGGGGCCTGAGTCAGAAGCACCAAGTCCCCAGAGCATTGTCAACTCTGGTTAGATCTGAGTTGAGCTAATGCCCAAAGTCTGGCTCCCAGAGAGCAGGGCAGATGTTGTGGCAGCAGAGCTTCTCGGCATCAGGCAAGAAGCAGAAACGTGGAAGCAAAGGTCTGTGGAGTCAAGGCAAAGGGCCAGAATGAGGACCAGGAGCAGCAAGGATCTGACAGGAAGAAGGTGGCAGGGTGGTGACTTGGATGAAGGGCAGATAAGACCAGCCTCTACCCCAGGAGAAGAAAACCAGGAACCAGACAGACCCAGGCAGCCAGCCTGGCCATCACACTGGACTTCACATGGGATCCCAGGGCCACCCAGTGCTCCCCATACACCAGCTGGAAGGCCACAGCACAGGGTTCTCCTTGGATCTGGAGCAGGATTTCATAAAGATCCCTTTAGTGACAACACTGAAGCAGGGAAGAACTGACACCAGGTCATTTGGGTAGACAAGACAACTGAGCATGAACCAACTGGAGAATACTCTGAAACACTGGAATTGGGTGCCAGACTATGGGTGCGACCCCTGCTGTCTGCTGTGGGGATGAGAAGGGACCAGTAGATGCCCATTTGTCTGAGAAGGCTGCAAATCACCCCCACTCTCTCACAGTTTCCATTTCTTGCCTTAGGAAAGAGATATGGTTATGGAATTTCTGGGTCACTGGTGAATAACATTCTTGAAACTACATTTTTGAGGGTTGGCTGTGTTTTTTCAAGACCCGTGTTTTGTTTCTGAGCTCTGCCTCGCCAGGCCCTTGTGGCTGGGGGTTCTTCTGCACCACTTCCATGGCTTCCTCCCAAAGGAATTCCTTTTCCCTATCCTAGAGAGCAGACACAGTTGATTTGATGGGCTCCCAGACAGCTGTCCAAGAGAAAGAAGGACTCACTTCCCGAGGTCCTGTCCCTGGCCCCATAGCGGTCTGCTCAGTGCCCCCAGGTGGGCCAGCCCCCCAGATGAATGCATAAGACAAACCACCTAAGGTTTACTCAACTGAGGCCAGGCAAGCAGTTCTGAAGTGTCTTCTAACCCCGACAACACGAATTAGAAGCCACGTTTCAAAATCAGTACATACATCTATTGCAAATGCCTTTGAGATTGATAGCTTCTATAAGGGAATGTCCTTCCCTCTCGCTTTTATCACCATTTTCTTTTAAAACAATTTGGGAATGCACTGCACATTTAGTAGTCCCTTTTCTCAGAAAGAAAAAGACTGATGAGATTCACTGAGGCAATCCAAAGAGTACCCCTAAATCAGTGGAAAAACTAGAACCTTTCATTCAGGGCCTCATCATTTCAGCATTTTCTGGAATGCAATGAAATGATTTCTGAGTATGCATATACAAATATGAATCTTGAATGTGTTCATTTTATACATGTAGTATATATCAACACAGAAATATACATGTGATGACAGATGGTCAGATAGTTGTATGACATGTGTATACATGTCTGTTTCTTCCACTCACAAGAGCCCTGAGCACCATTGGGCTCAGCCTCCAGACAGTGAAGCCACGGAAGCTCTAAAGCTAGCTTCTGGGCAGTAGGGTGGCCTTCCGCTCCTAATGGTGTCCATCATTCCCTCCTCCCTTCCTTCTAACCACCTCTGTCCACTGCTTGGAGGCCCAACAAAGATTTTCCAAGTGATTGCACTTCTTGCAGCCTGCTGTGAGAAAGCCAAGCTTCTGGGGACTTCAGAAAATGCCCCAGGGATTGGGCTCACACCACCCAGTCCTCTCTATGGCCGGCAAGTGTCTGCCATGCTTTCAGCCCTCTCTTAAGGCAACAGGCATTCCAAGACTTCCCAATAATCTCTTTCCTGTCCACTTTCTCCCTGCTAAAGCCAGGAAGACCATAGTTTCTCTTGTTTGCTTGGACATTCTTAGGCCCAATAGCTCTTGGCTGTCTCCCAGGGGCTTTGTGCACCCCCAAGAAAGTCAAGACTTTGGGAGCCTGAGTTGACATCCCAGATTTCCTGAGAGGGTATGCAAGACCTTCTCTGTGACCAGCACAACACACATGTTTTACACATAAATACATACATGGCATATACATGTGCAGATGTATCCATTCATCAAAGATGCATTAAGGGCTTACTTACTTACTTAATGCAAAGATGCATTAAGGGTATACAGTTAAAATAAAAATGCTCACACACCCATTTAACAGAAATAGAGGAGAGAGATCTTAACCAAGGCACCAGCAAGGAAACAAAAATTAACCTTCCTGCACTACCATAGTGTAGCCAGCTCCTTGGGCTCTGAATTCAGAGAATCCTGATTAGTGCCCTTCTACCTCCCAGGTAAGCCCATTGTACCTCCACCACCTGCCCAAGAAGACTATTTCTTTATCCCTTTCCCCAGAGCTATGCCCAGTTAGCCCCTGTCTGTCCACCCTAAAAGATAAGCTATTCCCCATCCCAGCACAGTTTTCATGAGACTTCAGAGGAACCCAGGGGTCTCTGGCATAAGGGAATCTCAGGGGCTTCTCTGTATTCTCTTCTCCCCTTCTGGAGAAGCCAGTTCTGTGCCTGCACTCTTCCCCGCTACAGCCCTCCCACCCACACTATCACGTGAAGCTGTCCTTCCCACCACCTGCTTTTGGATGCTTTCTCCCCTTCCTTGCCATCCCTGAATGTGAACATGTAAGGACAACATGCTAATCATTCCTAGGAAACAGAACAGCAAAAGTTACAATAGGGGGACAGGGTTCCTTATTCAGAACTATGTGCTGCTTCCATGCCTCTAGTCCCTGATCTTCACTTTTCCATCACAGAGTGAAGACTCACAGGCTGTCCCTGCCCTTAGTTTGGCTTTACTGCTCTATACTAAGGATTTAGAAAGTGAGCAATTTCATATTAAAAATCTGAATTTTGATCTCCTCTAGAAAAATTGCAATCATTTCCATGCAACAATGATTGGCAGGAGAAGTGGCTCTCCCTTTTGTAAATGGAGCATGTCGCTCTCAGGTCTTTCCGGCGCTTAGTCTGTAACGGGTCACTTACCATCCACCCAGTTTCCTCCTCCGGGTTAGCTCTGGTCCTAGGCCTTTGGGAACATTTCAGCTCAGTTTCCGGGCTGGAGTCTTGCATCAGCATCTCCTCTCTTCTTAACAGGAGAGTGATTTAGATTCAGTGGAGTTCTGTGGCATACAGATCAGAGACCAAGGCATGGAAGCAAAACAGACCTCGATCAGTTATGAGGAGGAATATCTCATCTATGAGTGAGGTCTGCGGTGGGGTGGGCTGTCTGGGGGGAAAATGACTTCTTTTCTCAACAGAGCTTTCTAGGTCCAGGTGAGGTAGTAGGTCCCTTCTGACCTTGAAGTGCCCATTGCTATGAGACTAATGTTCCAGGAGACCACAGGACACACCCCTGCAGGCTGGAAGACCCCACAGAATGAGGGAACCCCTCTGAGTCTAGAACAGTAGATCACAGTTTCTATTTGATCATGGAATCAATTAAAGAAGAATTTGATTGAACTTAATTCTCACAGCTGATGTGCTCCTCTAACTTACTCTGAAGTGCTCCTCACAGCTGATGTGCTCCTCTAACTCACTCTGAAGCCCAGGTCAGAGCTGCCCAGTGAGGAGGAGCCTGGCCTACTCAGGCGGTGGAAGCCAGCAAGTGCTCTCCCCCGCCCTCGATGTGGGGCAGCAGATCTAGAGTGAACTCCCTTCCTCCCCCAGAGAGCAACTCCCTGCTACAACTGGAGAATTGGAGGTGCCCTTGGCAAACAGCAGAATCAAAGTGGAAAAAATTACAAGGCAACTTTTCTGGTTTCAACTTTTTCCCTACAGAAAGGAAATAGATTTTAATATAAGATCTAAGAGGCAATATGTTTCATAAACTGCAAAAAAATGTACTTTTGGCTGGATGCTAGCATGATGAGCTTTGGGATAAAAGAAGATTTTTTCTTTTTTTTTTTTTTTTTTCAAAGAAAGTTAGACATGGATCCAAAGGGAGTTGGAATCCACCTCCCACCATCCCACCAAAATGCTCTCTAAGCAGTTGGGAGCAATCACCCTAACCCCATCACAGAAACGATGCAAAAGGCAAGATTAAAGGCTTTTCCTGCTCCCTTTTCACCCAAATGGAAAAGTTTATTACAGAAATTCTTTGTGCAAGCCAAGCAATATATAGCCTCCTTGTGATGGGACATCACTTAGACACTGACAAATCCCATTCCCCAAGTTGTGGGGCCTCTAGGTGACTGTGCAGGGAGTCAGCCCTTAAGGTCAGGAATGAGAATATTTCATTGTGTCCACCCCTACCCCCAAGAAAAGAAATATTTCATTCTCTTTCTCTTTACCCCAGCTGGAATCTACAGTCTAGACAGTTGTCAGATAACAACCATTAGAGACAGCGAAGGAGAATGCATATGCTTCCCAAAGATAAGCGGACGCTGGACTGCTCTCGTGAGTTTTCTGGAAAGCTCTCAGAAGGCCCTAGTGATGAGCAACTAGGGAAATGTATCTGGCAATACATTCCTAGATGCTGGGATACATTCTGCTCATCCCTGGAACCTTTGCCCAGTTCTTAGAGACATGCCAGAAAGAGGTCATCCTCTCCTCAAAGCTTGTTCAGGAATCAGCACAAAGACAGTCCATGGGAAAGTAGTGGGGTATACACCAGTGTCCATTTCAATCTCTTATCAATTCTCTCACTTAGCAAATATTTATCAAAGGTCTACCTCTCCTCAGGCATTTCAATGGACCCAGAAGACATAACTGAACAAAGCCAATAAAATCCCTGTTCTCATAAAATTGAAATTCCTACTAGAAAGTCTGGCAAACCTTTGTTCAGAGATGGGACAATGTCTAGAATGTGTCAACTTAGAATAAAATGTAGAGATATTGTGAATCCCATGATGTACTGCTTGTACCTTCAAGTAACCAAATCTTCTACCCCCTTCCCCATATCCATTGTGGTCTGGGGTTCACAATACCTCAGTGTCTCCATTCCAGATAGCAAAGACATCCACTCCAGCAAACCCTGGGGTGTCCAGAGAGCAGAAACTACACCCTCCATTTTCCTCCAGGTTTCGTTAGGACTAGGCCTCCTTCCACTTGGCACAAAATGGGTGCCCAGTAAATATTTGCACAGTTACTGATTAAGCAAAGAAACTTACAAGCAATAAAAAGGGTGCCCTTGCCTGTCAGTTCAAGGGCTGTTATAAATGCAAACCTTATCTTTCTGCCTTTGGGGAGAGGAGCATTTGTGCTCCTCTATCTCCGATCCCTTTAAGACTGACCAGTTGGTTAGGGCTAAGCCACTCACCATTTTTGTGTAACATCAACTCCTAAAAAATCGACAGTTTGACCAGGTTAGATCAGACCCCATTATTATGTAAGATGGTTACATTGATGCCACTTTTTGTCACAATAGGAGCTGGAAATTCTATCAACCCTCTAATCTGATACCAGAGTCTAGTTCTAAAAATTCCCTGGGTCAGCAGCTGGGGTATACATAAGCCCTGGGAAAAGGAAAGAATGACTTATTGCATCGTTCTTCCCTGAAGCTGGAAAGAATTATGTGCCTTGATCCTAGTGCTTCTGTGCCTCTGATGAAAAGACTCAACCCTGAATCCCAGAGTGATCGCCTGGAGCAAAGACTTGAGTACGTTTTCACCCCTTCTCTTGCCAAGATGTGGCTTTTAGAGCCTGGGCTGCTGATGAAAATGTCAACAATGCTCACATCAAGAGGAAAATGCTCATTCCACTGGCAAAGAGCATCAGCATTCCATAGATCAATGGTGGTCTGAGGCACCCTTCACTGGACAGAGAGAAAGAACACACTTCCCTTCTCAGATCCAGTGTAGGTAGTAAGTGTGCCTGCTCCAAAGAGATGAACAAGGAGCAAAAGTCAGCCCAGGCTTGCTCTCCCCTTCTCTTCCCTCCCACAGGGCCCCTTACAGGAGGCAGCTGGTCTTGTCCCCATATCAGAGTCTCTCCTCTAATAATAGAAATGTGGGATCCAGGGTTGGAAGTGGACCCCCTTCCAAGATCTCACCAAGCACTTGCAAATTAAACTTGGTTCCAGAGGACAAACAAATGGACCAATCCCAGACCCAAAGATTCAGACTGTAGCAGTTAGCCAGAAGGAGGTTAATGTCGCTGTGGGTCTAGCTGTGCTGGAAAATCTGAGGGAAGACTGGGCTTGTTTGTCTCAACCAAGGTGGTAGCCTGTTATTAACATTACTAACAAAGGAGAAGACAGTGTTGAAAGGTAGCAATGATACAATAATTGGTTTTGCAGTGATTCTAGGAAAGGAGCAGACATTTGGTACTGAATTCGCTGTGTTCTTCCACAGACTCATAGAATCATCTGGTTGAGTGGCTTCCAGACTGTGCTGTGAGGAGAACAAGGAGGAGATCTTGAGCTCCATCTCCCAGTTCTGCTTTTAGTATCTCCACTTTCATGTATGAGACACAATTGGGATTCTGAGTAAGATTCCGTTTGTAGAAATGGTTTTGCTTCTTGAATTGATAGGACTCTTTTTAGCCATAAAAGACAGAGACCCCCATTTGCACAACAATACATTTAAACCAAAATAGTGATGCACATAACTGAAAAGGCAAAGGCTAACGGCCTTAAGCACAACCAGAAACAGCGGTTTCAACAGTGACAACAGGTCTGAGGAACTCTGTTTCTTACCCCACTTCCTTCTAGGCTGGCTTCATTTAGGAAACCCTTTCCATGCAGTAGCAAGTTTCAGGCTTCCATTCTATTACCTCGAAGCCCAGTGGCTCTCTTCCCCAGTAGTTCTCTCTGTTAGAATCAGGTTAATCTGCCAAGTAAAAGAAAAGTTGAAATGGCAATTGTTTAACTGAAAAGTTCATTCGCTCTTATAAAAAGAAATTCCAGGGATAAGCAATCCAGGACTGAATAGTTGCTCCATGATATCAGGAATCCAAGCTTCTTTTTTGTTATTGTATTATTTGCCACAGCTGACTTTCAATTCATAGTCTAAAATGGCTACTTGAGCTCCAGCCATCTACCTAGCATGAAAGAGAAAAAGAAGAGAAAAGGGAAAAAGGGCTTGCCCCCCTTCCTTTAAGGTCACTTGGAAGAAGTAATACATAATACATCCTCTTATATCCCCTTGGCCAAAGTTAATTATATGCCCACACCCAGCTCTAAGGAAGTCTGGAAATGTAATCTTTATTGATTGCACTTTGGAGGCCAGGTAAGAATTGGGAGTTCTATTATGAAAAAAGTGTTACTGGAAGACAAATAATGTCTGCCTTGTTGGGACTACTAGTTCCAACAAAAGAATATGAGCCTTATAGGTTGGACTTCAGTCATGTGCCCATCCCTGAAAGAAGGGTCTTGCTGTCAAACTCCAAAGGGAGGTAGCCCTGGAGAAGCCAACCAAGCGGGAAAAGTCACAGAGACAAGAGACACGAATACCCATCGGCCTACAGGACACCATGTGAAGTCCCTTGTGGCTGGAGCTTGACTGTGAAGACCCCAAAGAGAGATAAGGCAAGGAAGGTGACAGAGTGTTAGATCTGGAAAGTCTTCGCCCACCTGGGAAGGAGACAGCCGGACAGCATCAATACTTCCCCAAACCCAAGGAGGGAGAATGGTTTGAGTTATTCATCAACTCAAAATTAAAATTAAAATTGAAGGAAATAAGTACTAAGTCACTGGCCAAGATCCAAAGAGAAAGAATCCCATCTATTCTGTGACTCTCTTTCTTAAAATGCTATAAAAAGCATTTGTGTAGAGGAGAGGTGAGGTGGGAGGAGAAGAAAAGTACAGCCGATCCTCCTAATTTACAGATCCCACATTTGCAGATTCGCCTACCCTAGAATCTACTCACAACCCCCGGATCAACAGCGTGGTGCCTACCTGATCCTTTGCAGACACAGGTTTGGGGTGAAAACTGTGAGGTGCCCTGCAGGTACGTTTTTAGAGGAGGTCAAACAAGGCGACACTCTGCCTTCTTGTTTCACACAGTAAACCAATGTCTTTTTTGTGGTCTATTTAGTGCTGTATTTTTGTGCTTTTCGTTGGTGATTCCCCAGTGGTCTGAAGGTGCTGCCGAAGTTCTGACTAGTGTTCCTAAGCCCAAGAAGGCTATGTTGTGACTTATGGGGAAAAGTAGGCATATTAGATAACCTCATTCAGGTATGAATCACAATGCTGTCGGTCAGGAGTTCAGCATTAATGAATCAACAATATATATTAAATAAGGTGTCTTTAAATAAAAACACATAAAACTGGGTTATCTATGGATCAATATATCATTACCAGGGGTTCATGGGAACTGACCCTATATTTCTCCATAACCATCCCATGCAGGTCAAGTTCCAGCCTCCCCCCACTCCTGCCCCACCCCGGTCACATAGATCCTGGTCACAAAGAGATATACTAAGTGAGGCCACCTCCCTCTTCACGGCCGACAGTGGCCCCAGTTTGTCTCCATAGCTGACCACTATAGTATCCCTTCATTGTACCTCAGAAGGACACACAGCAGCAGAGACTGATGCTGTCCCCTGAGCTCACATGTTCCCACTGCAGACCTTGCCTAGAGGTCTCCGTCTGGCCCTGCAGACAAAAGAGATGAGCAGAAAGCCTTGCCAATGGGTCACTCCTATTTCGGGTACCAGGTAGCATCAGACTGGTAGAACAGACAGCCGAAACAAATTAGCAGATAAGGAAATTGAGACTTAGAGGGGTTCATAACTTATGCAAGATCACAGCTATCAAAGCTAGAAGGAAGATTCAGACCCATGTTCACTGAGTGCCAATCCTGGGTTATTTCAACCCTCATCATGTTGCCTCTGCTGTGCTCCCAAAGACAAGTCAGGGCCAATGACTCTGAGGACTTGGTGACAAGGTCTGTGAAAGTGCTCTCTGAATTATTAAGTTCAGCACAAACATTAGAGGATATTATTGTAAGAAATGCCAAAGGACTGTTCCCATTTTCTCGGTGTCCTAGAATTCTCTGTGCCCCAGATTTGACCTTGGTTTTGGTGGCCAAGGATCCAACTCCTAGGTGTAATGTTATTTGGAAGCAGAAAGTGTGAAAAGCCCTGGAGATGAGCACCTTCACTCTCCATCCTTGCTCAGGACAGGTTCACAGGACCTTCAAAGCAGAGGCTCAGCATTACCCAGTCCTGATTTCATTCTGACCAAGACTTCCATGGGCCCCAGACCTCAGAGACTGCACAAGTCTTGGTAACTGGTGCCTGGTCCTGCTGTGAGCACCAGGTACCTGTGCACCTCTGGAACAGGAGCCTTTTTCTAACACCAGCGTGCCTTCAGAGCCTCCAACAGAGGTCTGGCCTGCATGTTGCACTTTGGGCCGCCAAAGTCCTATCTTGAATTCCTTTGGTAAAGAAGCTTAGAAGGCAGCTAGGTATACAGAACAGATTTGTGGATCCACATGTCCGTCCTCCAAGAGCAACAGGCCCCCTTGTGGCATTTCCCAAAGATAAACACAGAAG
This sequence comes from Taxidea taxus jeffersonii, assembly GCA_003697995.1. Classification (NCBI taxonomy): domain Eukaryota; kingdom Metazoa; phylum Chordata; class Mammalia; order Carnivora; family Mustelidae; genus Taxidea; species Taxidea taxus. The sequence continues at coordinate 31,349 of RCUC01153547.1, read as the reverse complement.
CCTTGTTTGGAATGAAGAGTTACCATCAGAGGGACCAGCAACATCTGAAAACCAAGACCATGTCATCACCTTCAGAATGCACTCATTTGGGTTAGGATTTGCCATTCACTAACTATGTGACCAGGTGGCACTGTGTCAGCACCTTGCCAACCCTTCTGGCTTGTACATAATTATGTAACAGTGAACTATCACTTGTTGAACTCCTATATCTTATATATAGGAGTTCTCTCTATATAGAGAACTACCTCTATACCTCTCATTCTCTAATACTTTGTTGAGGATGCAGATCAGAGAAATTAATTCTTAAGTAACTTGCTCTAAGACACAAAGATCAGAAGTGGTAGAGTTTGACTCAGAACTCAAGGATTCTGACTCTAAAGACTGTGGTTTTTCCCCTACCTGTTCTGTGTCTTTCCTTTCCATTTGGAATGTGCGTTCTTTAAGGACTGGGAGTGTGTACCCCATTTAGTGGCTCAAAGCCAGTAGAAGCTTTTGAAGGAGATGAGGAAGGAAGGGAGGGAGGCCTTCCTAGGAAGCCCATACTTCCAGGGCATACCTGGGCCTCTGTTTGGCCCTTCTTAAAAGGGCTCCCAAAGAAAAATGCACCCAGGCAACAGCTTGTGGTTAAGAGACAGGGGAAATGAACCACAAGTACCCCTCCTTTCACCAAGATTCACCTGCCTCCTTCTATTTTTCCTGACATCCTCCCTCATGGTATCTCTGAGCATGAAGCAAACATTGGCTCTTTGGAGTTGGAGGGACAGCTCTGAGGCTAAAGTAGGCTTCCTGTTAGGTGTTTTGACTTATTTGATGGGGGTGTCCTAGATAACACAGAGTAGATTTTCGTGACTATTAGATTCCTTCACTCCCTCTCTGCTGCTGCGTACCACTTAGGTCTTCCCTTGTGATCAGTCCCCAGCTGGTTCTTACCTTGTGGCACTGTGGAAACAGTGCCCCAGCTCGTCTTTGTCTTTGGGAGTAAGGTAAGATGAATCTCAGAGTTCAGATGTTTGGGTTAGCAAAGGCAGCACTGAAGGAGATGAATGGCCTCACCATGGAATGTGTCCAGAGACCTGGATGCCGTCCAGGTGCTTAGGGAGCTAAGCCATTAGTCCCATTGTCTGATTCCCATCTCTCTGCCTGGCCCTGGTGTCAGAAGAGCTTGAATGAACCCATGTCCTCAAGATAGACCAGCAGCATGCAAGCAGGGAGGGAAGGATGTGTCAGACAAACAGGGTGTCGTAAGACTGGCTGACTTGTCTTCACCAAAAGAGAATTTGGAAGCCTCTGCTCTAAGGCCCCTTCCACAGCAATTACTAGAGAGGTCATGATCCCTCTGATTCCTACATAATTAAACAGATACACTCATGGCCAGCACACCAGACCATTTTCTTCTGCTGGGGCATTAATGGGCCCTAAGTGGATCCCAGAATCTCAAGCTGCCAAAGAGAGGTGTCTGCCAGTATCTCAAGCTGTCTCTAAGAGAAAGAAAGGAGAATGAAGAATAGGGATAGCTTTGGGGAGATCTCCATTTTTCTGATGCAAAATAGAAAGTAAAAACCAAAGATCATGACCAGAAAGTTATCAAAGAAAGCCTTAAGGCACACACAGTGCAAAATAATGCAAGTGCAGTGTCAAAATGAATAATGAATAGCATTATTGAATGAATAGCATTAATGAATAGCAACCTTACTGAGCACTTCCTTTGGGTCTAGAGAAAAGCTAGATTAGTGGTTCTCAACCAGAAGAGTGATATATGTATATATATATATTAATTCTGGAAAGTAGTAAGTAGCTTGAAAACACTGTTCTTCCTCCCATACTTAACTGTAATAGACAACTACTGTTAGGCATTGAGAAGGAGAACCCTTTGAAACACGTGTAACATCTCTAATCTGAAGGAGCTCACATGCTTAGAGAGTCCAGACTTTCTCATCCTAAATCATGTCTGTGGGAGGTATCCATGGAGAAAAACCTGAGATTCAGTCCCTATGTTGGAAAGACAAGAAACCTGTAGTCCAGAAAAGGGAAGAGACTTGCTGAAAAACCCAAATCCAGACTTGTTTATGTGCAAAAATGCAAGTTTGGTATAAGACAGAAGAGAACATATATACCTGAACTGCTCACCTCTATGGGTGTGCACTTTTGCACAACACAGTGGTTCTGGGTCAGTGTACTTGTAACACAGTGTTATGTGGCCAACCATCAAGCTATGGCAAGCAATTTTGAATCAACACATAAGATGTATTTTTTTGACAGCAACGTCTGTTAGATGGATCATTGAGCTGAGAGGGTCCCCCATGTGGCATGGAACTGAGTACAGCTTGCAGTTGGCCAAGAGTCTGAAAGTATTACCTGTTGACTGGAACTTGCAAGAGCTTTATCTGATGAACAATTCCAAGGATACAGTGGAGCCAGAAAACAGTTCTGTTTAAACAGCAGCATGGGGGATGCCTGGGTGCCTCAGTCGGTTAATCAGCTGCCTTCAGCTCAGATCATGATCCCAGCACCCTGGGATGGAGTCCCACGATCTTGCTCCTTGCTCAGCGAGAGGACAGATTCTCCCTTTGCCTGCCTCTCCCCCTGCTTGTGTGCTCTCTCCCTCTCTCTCTCTCTCTCTCTCTGACAAATAAATAAAATCGTAAAAATAAATAAACAAACAAACAGCAGCATGGTACCAAAAAGTGGCTAAAAGGATAAGGGCAGTAAGAATAAGTGCAATTTAACCCCTCCAAGCAGGCTGCAAAACTTCTGGAATTCTAAAGTAAGCCAAAGACATGAAAAACTTGAGGCCCACTGATAACTGATAGGGGATGCTCAAGACAGACCAAACCATAATACTTCACTCCAAAGGCTATGAGTTATGGCTAGAGCAGAGGCAGGAACATGGAAATCACCCCCAGGATCCACCTTGGTGAAACCATGGAGACCTCTTCTGGCCTCTCTTTTCAGGTGCCCTCTCCCACACCACCAGCTCCCTGAAACACCTTCAGGCTGTCACCTGTCCCAGCAGGCTCTCTCCCAGGCTGTTCTTCTTCCCCCTCTAAATCTGCGTTCCCCAGCTCTCAGTCAGAAAGGGTTCACATATGGGCTTACACTAAGATGTTTATTGGATGACCTGCATTTCAAGCTTGTAATCTAAAGAAATAAATTTCTAATAGACATATAATAATGTAATTTGAGGCCTAAATACTAAGCCTCCCCAACTGCCCCTCAAATCCCAAAGGAGGTCACTCTCTCCTCTCCATTTGTAAAAACAGACCCTCAGCACTAGAGTCATGAAGATGCCATGTGTTTTTGTAACTACCTCCCACACCCACTGTATTGTTCACTTCACTTCTGGCCTGAGTTTCTGCTCTTACAGTCTGTCTAAATTGGAGCCATGTTCCAAGATCTGGCTCTTTCCTTCTTTTCTTAAATAACAGCTTTATTGAGATACAATTCCTACAATTCACTCATTTTAAACTGCACAATTCAATTCAATTCACTCGTTTAAAATGCACAATTCAATGGCTTTTAATATGTTTACAGAGTTGTGCAATCATCACCATGTTTAATTTGGGGCCTTTTTCATTTCTCTGAAAAGAAACTCCACAAGCATTAGCAGTTATTCCCATTTTCTCCCCAACCTCCTCAGTCCTGGACAATCAACGATCTTCATTCTGTCTCTATGAATTGGCCTATTGTAGACATTTTATATAATGAAATCATACTATATGTGAGGTTTTTTGTGACTGGCTTCTTTCACTTAACATAATGATTTCAACATTCATCCATGTCCATGTACATGTCCATGCATGTATTGGTACCTCATCTCTTTTGTAGTCCACTGTTCCATTATATCGCTATGACATATTTTATTTATTCATCCATCAGTTGATGGACATTTAGATTGTTTCCACTTTTTGGCTCTTATGAATAATGCTGCTATGAATATTCTTGTTTAACTTTCGTGTAGACATATGTTCCCCCTTTCTCTTGGGTATATACAAACTTACGAGTGGAATTGCTGGGTCACATGAGGACTCTATGTGAGGAACTACCAGACTGTTTCCCAAAGTAGCTGCACCATTTTGTTTCCCTACCAACAGTGTGTAGAATCTCAGCTCCTCCTCATTCTTATCTGTCTTTTTTTGACCCTAGCTGTCCTAATAGGTATGAAGTGGCATCTCACTGTGGATTTAATATGCACTTCCCTAATGATGTTGAGCATCTTTTCATGTGCTTATTTTCCATTTATGTATCTTGGGAGAAAAGTCTAGTCAAATCCTTCGGATATGGCTTTCTTCTTAAAGAAAATTTAGAAGGAGCAGGCCATATGTTTCTGGATTGAATACATTTTACATGGCATGAAAATCAAGAGATGTTTCTGGGGATTGATAATAAACTTATTGGCTTATGCAGTTGCATTCCACAAACCCCTGTTGAGCTCCCATAATGTATAGCCTTTTAGACCCTGTGGAAACAAAGAAGTAGTAAGTCATAGATCTTCACTGAGGAATCTTAGACTTTCATGAGACAACCATTTGTTTTCCTGATTTGAATTAAAATTTAACTACTTTCAGTATATACATATCAGATTTGTCACTAGTTCAGATAAGCCACCTCTGAATTAATGTAAGTAGTAGAGCTTCATTCTATTTGATATTGTTTTAATTTCCTCAAAGCCCTTCTTTTTCCCCTCTAGCCATTTTTTTTAATTTTTTCCTGAAGTATCATTTAAGTGGCTAATGACTTACTGATTAAGCGGCTAATGACTCAAGCATAAATACATCTCCTTTAGATACTTCCCTAACATGATAAAGAATATATCAAACCAAGAGTTAATATCATAATAGCAAAACACCAGAAACATTCTAATTGAATTAGAATCAGACCCTACCCCCTTCAGTGTGGCTAGACTTAGGGACTTGGTTCCCAAGAATAAAGTATGAAAGGGAATAAAAATAACTTTATTTTTTTAAGATTTTTTATTTAGTTATTTGACAGACAGAGATCACAAGTAGGCAGAGAGGCAGGCAGAGAGAGAGAGGCAGAAGCAGGCTCCCCGCTGAGCAGAGAGCCCGATGCTGGGCTCGATCCCAGGAGCCTGGGATCATGACCTGAGCCAAAGGCAGAGGCTTTAACCCACTGAGCCACCCAGGCACCCCTAAAAATAACTTTATTGAATAGACAGCCCTTCCTTGGCCAACTCTCCCTTGGCCAGGTGACCAAGCTGCACACTGCCAGTGATATGTTGAGAGCACGAGAGTATGTTAATAGCATGAAACAAAAAATAAAGACAGAGCTCTACTTTATAACTTATCCAAAACTCCAAGTATATTTTTAAAAATGACTAGAAGAAAATGGTTTTACATAGTCTATTATGAAATAATACATTGATATTATAAAATAGAGGTATATGGTATTAACATCAAGGAAGTTTTTCTAAACTTACCACAAAAAGTCAAAAGCACAAAGGAGAAGACCAATAGATAATAGCTAAATTAAATGTTTGCAATTCTTAAAAAAAAAAAAACAAGAAGAGATGAAATTGAAAAATACATGCAAATAATATTTTCAATCTGTGTAATGATAAAGAGAACTTAGAAATGAGAAAATAAGGAAAGGATGTAAGCTGACAATTCGCAAAACATTTTCAAGGGTCAATAAACATGATTAAATTTTCATCTTCCGTAGCAAGAATAAAATGCAAATTAGAACTCTAATAGGACAATATTTTATATCTGTCCTGTTGTAGAAAGAATTGAAAGGTATATCCAGTGTCGACAAGAATGCCAGAAAAGGGGCACTCGTTTATTTCAGGTGGGCCCTTTGATGATTTACATGAAAGCCTTTAAATATGCTTAATCATTGACTCAAGAAGACAATTCCTAGAAACGTATAATAAGAAAGAACGTGCATAAGCATTTATTTACAAAATATTTTTCAAAGTATGATTCACAATAGTGACATACTGAGGAAAATGTCCAAAAATGGGTATTAGCCTTAAAAATCATAGAACAATTTATTCCATAGTTTATATGGAGATAAAAGGGCCTAAAAGAGTCAAGACAATCCTAAAGAGCAGCTGTATTAGCTATGTTTAGAATTCTTTCTTTTTTTATTGAAGCCTAATTAACATACAGTGTTATATTAGTTTCAGATGTACAGTAAGATGATTCAACATTTCTATACATAGCTCAGTGCTCATCATTTAATACTTTTTTTAAAGAGGTCTCTAGAACAAATACAACAGAATATTAGTACTAAGTAAATATATGTGGTAGGAATGTTGGTGTCACATTACTTTCTGCATTTTTGTATGTTTGGAATATTTCATAATTTTCTAAATTGCTATGAAAAGCAGACTTGCTCTCAGTGTTGCCACATGAAGAACCAAAAATGCCACCAGCCACCTCAGCAGGTGATGGACATCAGCCATTTGACCATAACCGGTTGCTGCAGATGGAGTGATGGGCCTGATGACCTGTGAGGTCCCTTTCAACACGAAAAATCATAATTTCTGTGACAACAAGACTGGAATTCTTGATGTTGGAAAAATATCGAAGATAACTTACATCTAATAATTGAGGAATAATGGTGAACCTGTGTTTATATGTCTTAGAAATATTTTGAGACCCAAGTTTGATCTCGATGGATAGGAAGGTTTGATTGAGGAGGGGCAGGGCAAGGGGGGAAAGTAGACTAAGAAAAACCTGAGCAAAGGCAGCTTCGACCCTCAAAACCCAAGGTGGGTGTGGGGGAAGAAATGAGTTAACAAAGGGGGAATGGATGGATCCAATGAAGAGTTCCATTGTGAAATACTTCATTTTTTTGTTTTGTTTTGATTTTTAAAAATTCTCAGCAACCGAAGTCCTGCAGATCAACTGGCCTTGCTTAATTGAAATGTTTTCCCCCAGGAAAATGTCACACTCTGCTGATGAGAATTTACATCTGTTCAGTCAGTCTGAAGGGCAATTCAGCACTATGTATAAGAAACTTTTAAATTGTACATAGCCTTTGACCCAGTGATATCATCTATAAATTTTTTTCTTAAATGATCAAAAATGTCCTCAGAGATTTATGTAGAAGGATATTGCAGAGTACAATGAACATTTAGAAAACTCAGGGAAAACAGATATCCACAAGATTGACTAACTGGATTGATGTATTACATCTCCAAATAACAGAATATTAAGCAGTCATTTTTTTTAAATCCCATTCTTTTTTTTTTTTTTAATAGATCCCAGGACCCTGGGATCATGACCTGAGCTGAAGGCAGAGGCTTTAACCCACTGAGCCACCCAGGTGCCCCTAAAATCCCATTCTTGAAGACTGTGAATAAAATGCTGAGAATTGTGTTCCATGATTAAAGTGGGTTATAAAATTGTATATAGACTCCAATTTCATTTTGTAAAAAAAAGAAAAAAGAAAAGTGAGAAAAAGAAAGAAGGAAGAGAATGGGGAGGAGAAAGAGAAGGAGGGAGGTATGGAAGGAAGGGCAGAGAGAGAGAAAGACAGACTCCCTGTTCACATGGCCCCAGACCAGTAGCAGAACTTCTCTAAAACTAAGTTCTCTCTTCTGTGAACAGTGATTTAATCTTACACCTTGTAAAAATTAAATGAATGATATGCAGGCGAGGTCCCTTTGTAAACTTCGGTGATAGTACCAATTAAAGGTGGTGGAAGATGGTGAAGAAAGCGAAAATATTAAAGAACAAACTTAGAAGACACAAGCACTCTGCCCTGGAGGAGTTTTCAGGGGAAAGAGGGAATATAAAGCCTTTGGAAGATGTTTATACATTTACAAACCAGTAACACCCAGTCCTCGCCTGGCCTCCGAGGACCCTGGCCCTCCGAGTACTCAAGTGGTTGGCTCTCTCCCTCCCCCTGCATTGCAGCCCACCGCCCTCAGTTCCTTCAATCCCTGGTGCTCCTCCTTTTTCCAGGCTTCGGCACATGCTGCTCTCCTGAGGCAGGACAGTCTCTGCCCCACACCCCCCACCCCACTTTCTTATACTAAATAATTTCTACTTGTCCTCCGGAACTCTGATCAAATGTCACCTCTTTAGGGATGCCTTCTCAGACTGGGTTGCTTCCCATAATATGTTCTTATGGAGTCCTGTATCTCACCCTGATAGTTCTTGATCACAAACTGAAGCTGCCTTCCAGGCTACAATAGAAACCGTCTTACTTTCTGTCACATCCCTTGTACTAAGCACAGCACCTTACATATAGGAAAAAAACTATAAAAATGAGCCCAATGAATTGGGCAGTCTCCTAGAGTCTGGCTCTCTAGGGAAGCTAGAAAGTACCTCTGGTACAAAACGAAATCATCTGAAGAGATTTAAGACATACATTTGCCCAACCCTCACCCCCAGAAAACCTGGTCTTAATTGGCCTGGTGTGAGCGTGGTGGTGTGACCTGGTGAGGTGTGGGCGTGGATGGCACCCGGATTTCCCCCAGGTGATTCTAATATGCTACCATAGGTGAGAATCACTGCTGGGAACCAGACCCAATCTCAGCACAGGTGAGCGTGTCTCAGATCTGGTCATGTGGACTCAGTGCAGAGCAGAAAGCCTTGGACCAGGAGCTCACCTCTCCCCCCCAACCCCACCTGCCCTGTGTGACATGTGTAAACACTTACATAGCATTACTTAAATTTGACACAGCCCTAAAGCCAGGCTACAGAGAGGTTTGTTTTTATAGTACCAACACTTGACAGATTAAAATCTAAAGTTGGAGACTGTTTACATCCTTCCCACTGCTTTTCTGGCATTCGGTTTGTTGAAAGGGCACTGTCCCTTTTCAGAGGTCTTAGGGAAGCCGTATTAGCATTGATTATACTATACAGGAGCCCTCTGGACCCAGGATGGATCACACACGGGGTTAGCTGCTTACCTTCACTTAGTTAAACTGTTCCTAAATAATGTCATTAAATTCCAAGTCCATTTATCTGTAGCATATGGGCTTTCCCAATATATAAACCACCTCCAAACTAAACTCTCTCTCAGCAAAGGCTATTTCCTGTTACAGATGTTGTCTTCTACCTAACTCCACAGCAGGAGAGCTGATCCACTAATGGAAGCTTCTGGGGAAGGTGCTGGGAGGTCATGCTGGGCCTTAATACACCAAGGACCCACAGCATCAACATCACCAGGGAGCTCATTAGAAATGCAGAGTTTCTAGGGGCACCTGAGTGGCTCAGTGGGTTAAAGCCTCTGCCTTTAGCTCCCGTCATGATCCCGGGGTCCTGGGATCGAGCCCAGAGTCCTGGGATTGAGCCCCGCATCGGGCTCTCTGCTCAGCAGGAAGCCTGCTTCTCCCTCTCTCTCTCTGGCTGCCTCTCTGCCTACTTGTGATCTCTGTCTGTCAAATAAATAAATAAAATCTTAAAAAAAAGAAAGAAAGAAAGAAAAACACTTCTTTTAAAAAATGCTGAGTCTCAGGCCCTGCCCCAGACCAGCTGATTCCACATTTTCACAAAGTCCTCCCTGGTGTCATTCCTCCCAGGCACATTAACAGCTGAAAAGCACTGGTCTCAAACATACTGTGCACTGGAATCACCTAAAGAGTTTGTTTGGTTTTTTCTAAAACTAATGCCTAAAGCTCACCCCTAAGAGAGTCTGTTTAATATGGGATGTAGCCCAAACAGCAGGATTTTAAAATTCTAATATAAAGCAAAAGATGAGTATTGAGTACCTCCTCCTTGCTGAACAAATTAAGGCAGGCGAAGTTAAGTGAGTCGCCCAAGGCCTAGCAGTCAGGATTCAGACGGGGTAGGAGTGTGTGGCAACCAGAGATCTTAGATCCATGGTAAAGACACAAGTGCTAAATTGTGCAGTACTTTTTGTTAGTGCCTGTAGCGGGTTGAATAACATCCTGCCAAAAGATAATGTCCAAGTCCTGACCTGCTGATACAGGTGAATGTAACCTTATTTTGCAGATCCTGAAAGGAGATTATCCTGGATTTTGGGTGAGCCTAAAATCCAGTGACAAATGTTCTTATGAGAAGAGGAGAGAGCACAGAGAGGAAGGCAAGGGGGAGTTGGAGGCAGAGAATGGAGTATTATATCTACAGGCCAAGGACCACCAAGAATTGTCAACAACCATCGGAAGGTAGGGAAGAGGTAGGGTTTGGTTTCCTCCTCAGGGCCTCCAGAAGGAACCAGCCCTAGATACCTTGAATTCAGGCCCCTGAACTGTGAGGAAATAAAGTTCTGTTGTTTTAAGCCACTCAGTTAGTGGTGGTTTGTCCCAGCAGCCCTAGGAAACCAATATAGCCCACCTTAAGCTTGGCAACTCATCTGATAGTCTTCTAGGCACTCTAAAAAATTATATCTGCATCCATCCCTGAACCAAACAGTTCTTGCCAAGCATGGCAGCCCAGAGAACACCCACTACTCAAAAATACTCAAGGGCTCCTCATTTACAGTGAAGTTAACGAAGCCTGAGTTTCCTGTGTATTCTTTTTCTTAGAGTGAGACCTCCAAATTCCATGAGCTTTGAAAACCACAAAACCTGTACCCACCCCTGCCTTTAGGGTAAAATGTAAAGTTCTTAGCTGGAGAGTCAAGCACTCTGCCAGCCAGCCTCAGCTCGCCTCTCAAAACTCATCCTCCGTGTGTTGCCTACCCAAGCCCTCCTCCAGCTCAGCCAGACCTTCTCCACCCGCCATGAGCATGCTGCATGCCTCCCATCTTCCAACTACAGCTTGGGCCAGCCCTCAGCTTCTCAAAGTTTGTGCTATCCACAAGACCTAGTTCAAGTCCCATTCTGTTTGGATAGCATTTCTAGACCTCCAGCCAGTGGAAATCAGCTGTCTCTTGCAGTATTCTCTACCTTGTATTGCTATAACCTTTTTAACATATTCATTTCCCTCCTAATTGGCCAGTTTGCCTTCCTAAACCTCTTAGCATTTGAGGAAAGGAAGAGGCCAGAGAACAGACCTCGTAGGCATGTCTTACTCTGCACCTCCCTTTCCTTCTTTTTGCTGCTTCTCCCAGGTCTACAGATTCCAGATTCCAAAAGCTCATCCCAAATGGCAATCCTAAGTCTCCCACCTAAGTCAGGCCAGTCACTTTCTTATTCTCTCTACTATTCCTCTCTTGGTGAAATTTACATCCTGGGTTGTAGGAAACCTCAGTATTTATCTGTATGTCCCAGGACTACATAGGATGGTCTCTGGGCAACCCAGTTGGGAGCTCACACAGAATCTAAATCTATCCCACATATGGGGGGGGGGAGGTGGCCTCACCACAGCCAGCTCTGTAACTAAACCAGATGGAGGATACACAGATCCTGTAATGGACACACCATCTATGAATTACTACAAAAGGAAAGATAGCCCAGAAAACCTCTCAAAAGACATTTGCTTAATTTTTGGTTTTTGCACAGCCTATGAATTTCTTATTGGCCACATCACTTTACTTAATAGTAAAGGAAAAGATGACCCTGGAAAGCTAAAATAATTGGGGACATTTGGGAAGACTCAGACAAAGATTCATTTGTGGTCATCTGTAAGCTAGACAAGGAATAAAAGGAATATAAAGGAATAAAAAATAGGATGGAGATGGCTAGCTTACATTTTGCATTTCCTGTGGTTCTACAGTATTCCCTTAATGATTTGGATTAGAATGCTTTCTTTGGCAAATATTTATCAAGATGACAGTTTGCTTTTTTCTTCCACATCAATTTCCTCACAGATATCCAAACTGGATTCCAGCTGAGTGTCCCCTTTCTGTTGGAAGGGTCCTGAAATGCTACAGATCACTTCAGTGGACGAGCATGAATGCCACAGGAGGAATAAGTGTAAGGTATGATTAGTCATTCATTTGTGCCCCATACTGTGACACCATAAACATGCAGACTTTAGTCTCAGAGCACCCCCAAAGAGCTCATAGCCTAACGGGGAAATCTCACATTGTATTGCCATCATTTTGTGTCCACATGTCTAAGTTCTGTAAAAGAGAAATGAATCAATCATAAGTACAAAACACTATGGAAGAACAGAGGAGACAGCAACTCACTTGTTCCCCATGGATGAATCAATCACATTCCTCCCTAAACCAAATGTTCACAGAGCGAAGGGAAGTGGCAGATACAAAAAAAAAAAAAAATGCAAGAATTATATGATTTAGAAATTGGATCAGGAATATGTTATCAAGTTAAAGTTCATTTCAGAATGCAAGTGTTGTGTGGTATTTCGATGGTTTCTAACCTTGGTCTCAGTTAAGATAATGAATGTTATTGATATATGTGAGAAAAGGGATTATTGACTATCAACTCATATTTAAGCAGAAGGGTTTTAATTACCAAGAGGTCAAAGAGTTAGCATGAGTACATGATTGAATGCTGGAGCAATGACCCTGGATGATAAAGGAGTTGCCCAAGTTAGTAAAAATTCATCTTTGTTCAGTGGAACTATGCTTGCCTGAAGTATTAGCACTATGAATAAACTTTTAAAAAATAAAATAAAATCCAGTTTCTATGATGTGGTCAGAATTTATGAACACAGAATAGCAAAGACCCAAACATTGGGATAGGACAGGAGCCAAAAAAGAGGACATGATTTGAAATACCACTGGGCCATAATTCCTACGTGTAGTTCAATGCCTAAGATAACTTTAAGTATAAACTATAAGGCCTACAAATGATTGTTCAGGACATTGTGTGTTCTTGTGCAGGTTTTAAGACTAAAAATTCTTTGTTCAGTTACTGTGTTTCCTGATAATTATCCAAAACCCCCATCCTTATATCCCATATGAATTTTTGCTTTGATTTTGACACACTAAGCGCTTAAAGAAAAGTCAGTCCTCCTAGGAATCTATCCTGAAGATACAGCTTAATAAATACATATATGGTATCTACATACATTTACTCATTATGAGACTAATTGTAACAGCAAGAGATTGGAAAAAGTCCAAATGTCCATCAAAAGAAGACTGGTTAAATAAACTATGGTACATCTACTCAGTGTGGCTTTACATAACTTTAAAGAAATAACTATTTCTTTTTTAAATTATTTTTATTAACATATAATGTATTATTTGCCCCAGGGATGCAGGTCTGTGAATGATCAGGCTTACACATTTCACAGCACTCACCATAGCCCATACCCTCCCCAGTGTCCAAAACCCAGCCACTCTATCCCTACCCTCCACCCCCGAGCAACCCTCAATTTGTTTTGTGAGATTAAGAGTCTCTTATGGTTTGTCTCCCTCCCGATCCCATCTTGTCTCATTTTTCCCTTCCCTACCCCTCACAACTCCCCACTCTGCCTCTCAAATTCCTCATATCATACAGTTCATATGATAATTGTCTTTCTCTGATTGACTTATTTCGCTCAGCATAATACCCTCTAATTCCATCCACGTCATTGCAAATGGCAAGATTTCAGGAAATTAAAATTTATAATGGATGTATGTGGAATGATTTCTAAGATCTTTATTAATGAAAAAGTCAATAACAATGTAAATGGTATATTTAGTATATAAAGTACTTTTTTATGAAAGAAAAACATGAAGGAAAGTACTCACTTTTTTGTGTGAAAGGAAGGGGAAAATATATACATTTTTGTTCTTATTGTTGTTTCAAAAAGAAATATAGGACATGAACAGACATTTCTCCAAAGAAAACATACAAATGGCTAACAGACACGTGAAAAAGTGCTCAACATCACTCGGCATCAGAGAAATACAAATCAAAACCATAATGAGATACTACCTTACATCAGTCAGCACAGCTAAAATTAACCAGTCAGGAAAAAACAGATGTTGATGAGGATATGGAGAAAGGGGAAGCCTCTTAACACTGTTGGGGGGAATGCGAGCTGGTACAGCCACTGTGGAAAACAGTATGGAGTTTCCTCAAAAAGTTAAAAATAGAACTATCCTATGACCTCAATTGCACTATTAAGTATTTGTCCAAAGATATAAACATGGTCATTCAAAGGGGCACCTGCACCCCAGTGTTTATAGCAGCAATATCCACAATAACCAAACTATGGAAAGACCCCAGATGTCCAGAGACAGATGAATGGATAAAAAGATGTGGTATATATACAGAATGGAATACTATGCATCTATCAAAAAGAATGAAATCTTACATCGGGCTCTCTGCTCAGCAGGGAGCCTGCCTGCCTCTGCCTACTCTCTGTCAAAATAAACAAATAAAATCTTTAAAAAAAAAAAAAGAATGAAATCTTACATTTGCAACAACATGGATGGAACTAGACAGTATTATGGCAAGTGAAATAAGTCAGAGAAAGACAAATACCATATGATTTCACTCATATGTGGAATTTAAGAAACAAAACAGATGAACAAAGGAGAAGGGAATGAAAAATAAAATAAGATGAAAACAAGGAGGCAAACCATAAAAGACTCTTAACTATAGGAAACAAACTGAGGGTTGATGGAGGAGAGATGGATGGGGGGATGGGGTAACTGGATGGTGGGCATTAAGGAGAGCACTTGGTGTAATGAGCACTGGGTGTTATATGCAATTGATGAATCACCAAATTCTACCCCGAAACTATATGTTAACTAAATTGAACTTAAATAAAAAGTAAAAATAATAAAAGATAAAAATAATTTAAAAATTAAAAAACTAAAAAAGAAATACAGAAAATATAAACTGAAACAAATTAAAAGGCTGTCTTGGGACAGTGGGTGGGGTGCAGAATAGGAGGTAGAGACAGAATCAAGGATTTTCTGAACATAATTTTGATATTCTTTTGACCTTAAAACTTTACAAATATTTTGCATATTCAAAAACTAAAATTAAATAAAAAATGGGGCAAAAATCTAAAACCTTAAATGGAACAGAAGCAGAAACAAATTAGCTCAACTGGTTATCAAATGAACAATGTGACAATATTATGTTGAGTAATTTTTTTTATTTTAAAGATTTTATTTATTTATTTGTCAGAGAGAGAGAGAGAGAGCACAGGCAGACAGAGTGGCAGGCAGAGGCAGAAGGAGAAGCAGGCTTCCCGCTGAGCAAGGAGCCGGATGTGGGACTCGACCCAGGATGCTGGGATCATGACCTGAGCCGAAGGCAGCTGCTTACCCAACTGAGCCACCCAGGCATCCCTGTTGAGTAATTTTTTAATACTATGCTCTGTACATCTTCAATGGCTCTATTCTCTATATATGATTATATATATTATATATACATTAAATGTATATAATATATATTACATACATATATAATAATATATTATATAATTATATATATGATTATGTTCTTTTTTACTATTTTTTTAAGATTTTATTTATTTATTTGACAGAGAGAGTGAGAGAGCACAAGCAGCAGGAGCAGCAGAGGGAGAGGGAGAAATAGGCCCCCCGCTGAGCAGGGAGCCCAATGCAGACCTCCAATCCAGGACCCAGGGATGGCAACCTGAGCCAAAGGCAGATGCCCAACCAATTGAGCCCCATTATATGACTATATTCTAAGGACAAAAGGCCCTACAAAGAAATATTAAACTTCATTAGGTAAATTTATTGTTAATAACAATATAGTGATTATAACCATGAAATTATTTTATGTATATAACAAGATAAAGAGAATAAGTTAAAATAAGCTATTCTGTAAACCAAGATTTTCAGAACAAAAGACCAGAGATACATATATAAAATAAGTGCCAAAAAAACTACACTATTAGATTAGATTTGGAAATACCAACTTAAACGCATTTTTTACAACATTATTTCCTAGCCCCATTGACTGAAAGGATGTAGACACTATGACAGTAAGTTTATAAACATACCCACCTGGCACGGAAATCCTGAAACATCTGCACTGAAATCCTGAAAAAGTCAGTAAGTGATAGGACTGCTTTAGATAAGCCACAACTAAAAACCAAAAGCAATTTATAAATCTCAATTAAATCTTGATTGAAAAATAATCAACAAAAGATGTCATTAGGACAAGTGAGGGGAATGTATGCTTGTATAAAAATTTTATTTATGGGGCACCTGGGTGGTTCAGTTGGTCAAGCATCCGACTCTTGATTTCAGCTGAGGCCAGGATCTCAGGGTGATGGGTTAGAGCCCCACATCAGGCTCTGGACTCAGCACAGGGTCTCCTCACCCCTCTCCTTCTGTTCCTCCCCTCACTCACTCTCTCATTCTCTCTCTTGCTCTCAAATAAAATCTTTTTTTAAAAAGAAAAAATTTTATATGTATATAAAATTTTTATTTTAAATATTATTTAAATATTTAAAATATATATTTATATTATATACTATTTTAAATTATATTATGATTGATGTTATAATTATATATTATATATAACATTATATATAATATATTAATGTATAAACATATATAAATATACTATATATTTATATAGTATTTATATAAATTAAATATATAATATGTATATACATACACATACACACACATAGAGAAAGAATAAAATAAAATAGGTGAACCACCTACTTCAGCTGATCACTCCAACTGATCCAAAGTCACTTGAAAAGTAACTAAAGGACTACGTGATATGCCAAGTAAGTTTGTATAGTCTGAGCTAAAATGATTAGTTTCTAGACTTGAGCCTTCCTACTAATAGGAGTTTGGAGAAAGTCCATTGTTTCCCAGAAGCCCTTTTCATAAAACTGAAGTGAGAACTGCCAGCCCCACAGAGGGACTCTCTAAGGACTCACTATTTAACATTGTAAATACTGTAAGGTTGAAAACCATTATGAAAATCATATGTACAAATATCAATGTCCCTGAAATGTGTAGAGAAAACAGGATGGTTCTTCCACAAATCAGCGTGTGAGTGTGAAGGGGATTTAATAAAAGGGGCAGCTCTTGCCAGATTCTCTTTGGAACTTGCATGTCCTATGGTATGACCGTGGAGCCATACCCCTACCAGTGGCACACCATTTACACTCAAGGAGAGGCGATGTGACATGGGGAAGGAAGACCTGGATATATATTCTAGCTCTGCCATTTTTCTGGCCAGTATGTGATGGAAAACCATTTTCCCTGTGTTGGATTCAGAGCCATTTTATTTTATTACAAGCTTTGGCTAGGCATTAGCCAAAGATGCATATTTTAATTAGATCTGTATGAGAAACTGTATATCAGAAACTAACCAGTTCCTCTTGCTCACTTCCCAAAGACCTGTACTGTGGCCCAGCCACACTGTTGGTTTTGGCCACATCCAGCCATGGCTCATGATTACTCTATCCCAACAACAGAATCAGAGATTGGTGGAAGGATTTCTATTTTCAAGGCACTTCTATAACCATCATCTCAGTTGATCCCCCCAATAGTCCCACAAGACAGGCAGAGCAGGAAATGAATGAATTTTGCAAGTGAGTAAACTTACAAAGACTATCTTGATTGAGGGCACATAACTAGTACATTACAAAGCTGGGAACAGATTTCAACCCATCCATCCAAGTGGCACCATGGTCCTGAGCTTCACAGGTCCTTTTTTCCACACCATGCCTAGAGCTGATCCCTTTTCCTGAACCCCAAACCAACCCCATTCTGCAGGCCAGCGATTCAACAGCCAGATCCTGGGGCACAAGCTCCCCTTCCCAGGGGATCCCCTCACAACACAGGCTGTCCTCTAACACTTTAAAACTTCCGAGACTGGCAGGGAAATGTGCAAGGCAGCAAAAAAGGACCATAATCACAGTGGAATAGAGACAAGATTCCACTCAGTCAGGAATCAAAACCTTTTGCCCAGAAGCACAGAATGCTACATGAAGCAGAGAAAACATGAGAAGATCTAGTATGGGAAGTGATTCCCAAACTAGGCTTCCCATCAGAATTGCTGGAGAGTTTGTTAAATATAGATACGTGGGGGGGAGGGGGGGATGGCAGAGGAGTAGGAGACCTAAATATCATCAGGTCCCAGGAGTTCACCTAGATAATTATCAAACCATTCTGAATGCCTACAAACTCAACAGGAGATTAAAGAGAAGAACAACAATTCTAGGAAGAGAAAAGCTACCACTTTCTGGAAGGTAGGATGTAAAAGCTACCACTTTCTGGAAGGTAGGATGTGTGGAGAAGTGAATCCGAGGCAATATACAGGAAGAGAGACAACAGGGGGGAGGGGCCAGCTCCCTGCAAGAAGTAGAGCAGCAGAGCACAAAATTGGAACTTTAAGAAGTCTGCTCCACTGAGGGATGTTTCTCCAGAGGCTAAGCAGGGAGTGGAACCCTTCCAGGGACAGTGTGGCCTCAGGATCCATGGGGTCACAAAAAGACCAGGAATGTCTGAGTGTGGCAGACCTCCCAGGTATCTGAGTGGGGAAGCTGGCTGCAGAGATGTAGACAAGGAGGGGACTCTCAGCTTGGATTACCTTAAACTGTGATGCGAGACACAGTCAGACCACTACTCTTCAAGCAGTGACCCCTCAAGTGGCAGATCCAGGGAGACCTCCTCCTTCCTCCTCTGTGGGAGTGCACTGCAGGAGTCGGCTGGATTTGGAGACCATGGGCTAGAGATAGAATTGGGGCCATGGGCTAAAGATAGAAATGCTTGGTCACAGGCCAGATGAGCAAGCAGTGCGGCCAGAAACCAGGGAGACAGGAGGAATGTCTGACTGCTTTTCTCTGAGGGCACACTGAGGAGTGGGCTCTGAGCTCTCAGCTCCTACAGGCTGGAGATTGCAAGGTGCCATCCTCACTCTTGTCCTCAAAAGTTGTATCGAAAGCATTCAGGGAACAAAAGCTCCCAAGAGTGAACCTGAGAGGATTACTTAGCCTGGCCCCTAGAAAGAGCAGTACAATTCCGCCTCAGGCAAAGACATTTGAGAATCACTTCAAAAGGCCCCTCCCCCAGAAGATCAGCAAGAACATCCAGCCAAGACCGAGTTTACAGATCAATGAGAACTGCAGAACTCAAGAGCTAGGGGAATGCAACACATATAATTCATGCCTTTTTTCATATGATTCTTTAGTTTTCGAAAGTTAAATTTTTTAAATGTTATTTTTTCTATTGTTTTATTTTTCCTCTTCCTATTTTAACTATTTTATCTTATAAATGCTTTCTTTAAAAATCTTTTTTTAGGGGCACCTGGGTGGCTCAGTGGGTTAAAGCCGCTGCCTTCGGCTCAGGTCATGATCCCAGGGTCATGGGATCGAGCCCCGCATCGGGCTCTCTGCTCTGCAGACAGCCTGCTTCCTCCTGTCTCTCTCTCTGCCTCTCTGCCTACTTGTGATCTCTGTCTATCAAATAAATAAATAAATTCTTTAAAAAAAATAAAAAAAAATCTTTTTTTAATTTTCATTGTTATATTCTATCCCTTCATTGTATTTAACCTTATTTTTTGTATTCACATAGCTTTAGCTTTCCTTAAGATTTTAGGATACAGTTTGCTCCAACAGATCAAAATATACCCTAAAGCTAGCAAATGGATTTGTTCTAGTCTCCAGCCTGATCACATTCTTTCTGCTTTTTTTTTTCTTTTTCAACCAACTTCTTATCAACTCCTTTTTTAGAATCTTCTTTAATTTTCATCTTTACAGTCACTTCATCATGTTTACTCTTATTTATGTATATATGTGTTTTTCTTTCTTTAAAATTTTGGGAGGCAGTTTCTTCTAATGGACTGAAATAAACACAAAATCAAGTGTGTGGCTCTGTTCTATTCACCAGTCAAACTATATATATATATATATATATATATGGAGAAGAAAGGATATATATATATATATATATTCCCCCCTCTCCTTTATTCTCCCCAGGTTTTGTGTCTCTTCCAATTTGTTTAGTGTATATTTTTCTGGAGTCATTGCTACCATTTTAGTATTTTGTTCTTTCATTCATCTATTCTTTTCTTTTTATTTTTTTTATTTTTATTTAAACATATAATGTAACCCCACCACCCTCTCCCAATACCCCTCCCCCACACACCCTCAGTTTGTTTTATGACATTAAGAGTCTCTTTTGGTTTGTCTCCCTCCTGATCCCATCTTGTTTCATTTATTCTTTTCCTATCCCCTTAACCCCCAGCCCCATTGCATCTCCACTTTCTCATATCAAGGAGATCATATGATAGTTGTTTTTCTCTGACTGACTTATTTTGCTAAGCATAATACCCTCTAGTTCCATCCATGTCATCGCAAATGGCAAGATTTCATTTCTTTTGATGGCTGCATAGTATTCCATTGTATATATATACCACCTCTTCCTTATCCATTCATCTGTTGATGGACATCTACGTTCTTTCCATAACTTGGCTATTGTGGACATTGCTGCTATAAACATCCGGGTGCACGTGCCCCTTCAGATCACTACGTTTGTATCTTTAGGGTAAATACCCAGTAGTGTGATTGCTGGGTCATAAGGTAGCTCTATTTTCAATTTTTTTGAGGAACCTCCACGCTGTTTTCCAGAGTGGTTGCACCAGCTTGCATTCCCACCAACAGTGTAGGAGAGTTCCCCTTTCTCCACATCCTCGCCAGCATCTGTCATTTCGTGACTTGTTCATTTTAGCCATTCTGACTGGTGTGAGGTGGTATCTCATTGTGGTTTTGATTTGTATTTCCCTGATGCCCAGTGATGTGGAGCACTTTTTCATGTGTCTCTTGGCCATCTGGATGTCTTCTTTGCAGAAATGTCTGTTCATGTCCTCTCCCATTTCTTGATTGGATTATTTGTTCTTTGGGTGTTGAGTTTGCTAAGCTCTTTGTAGATTTTGGATACTAGCCCTTTATCTGATATGTCGTTTGCAAATATCTTCTCCCATTCTGTCAGTTGTCTTTTGGTTTTGTTGACTGTTTCCTTTACTGTGCAAAAGCTTTTGATCTTGATGAAGTCCCAATAGTTCATTTTTTCCCTTGCTTCCCTTGCCTTTGGCGTTGTTCCTAGGAAGAAGTTGCTGCGGCTGAGGTCGAAGAGGTTGCTGCCTGTGTTCTCCTCAAGGATTTTGATGGATTCGTTTCTCACGTTGAGGTCCTTCATCCATTTTGAGTCTATTTTCATGTGTGTTGTAAGGAAATGGTCCAATTTCATTTTTCTGCATGTGGCTGTCCAATTTTCCCAACACCATTTGTTGAAGAGGCTGTCTTTTTTCCATTGGATATTCTTTCCTGCTTTGTCGAAGATTAGTTGACCATAGAGTTGAGGGTCTATTTCTGGGCTCTCTATTCTGTTCCATTGATCTCTGTGTCTGTTTTTGTGCCAGTACCATACTGTCTTGATGATGACAGCTTTGTAATAGAGCTTGAAGTCTGGAATTGTGATGCCACCAACTTTGGCTTTCTTTTTCAATATTCCTTTGGCTATTCAAGGTCTTTTCTGGTTCCATATAAATTTTAGGATTATTCATTCATCTATTCTTATCTGGATAAAATAACAAGGCAGAAAAACTCACCTCAAAAAAAAAAAAAGAGAGAACTAAAGACAGTATCAAAGGCTAGGGACTTAATCAATAAAGACATTAGTAAGATGTCAGAACTGGAGTTCAGAATGACGATTATCAAGGTGCTAGCTGGGCTCGAAAAAAGCATGGAAGATACTAGAGAATCCCTTTTTTGAGAAATAAGAGAACTAAAATCTAACCAAGTTGAAATCAAAAAGCTATTAATAAGGTGCAATAAAAAATGGAGGCTCTTACTGCTAGGATAAATGAGGTAGAAGAGAAAATTAGTGATTTAGAGGACCAAATTATGGAGAATAAAGAAGCTGAGAAAAAGAGAGATAAACAACTGCTGGACTTTGAGGGGAGAATTTGAGAGATAAGTGATACCATAAGATGAAACAATGTTAGAATAATGGGATTCCAGAAGAAGAAAAAGAAAGGGGGCAGAAAATATATTGGATCAAATTATAGCAGAGAATTTCCCTAATTTGGGATAGGAAATGAGCATAAAAATCCAAGAGGCAAAGAGAACCCCCTCAAAATCAATAAAAATAAGTCAAAATCCTGTCATCTAATAGTAAAGCTTATAAGTCTCAGAGACAAAGAGAAAATCCTGAAAGCAGCTCAAGACAAGAGGTCAGTAACATACAATGGTAGAAATATTAGATTGGCAGCAGACCTATCCACAGAGACCTGGCAGGCCAGAAAGGACTGGCATGATATATTCAGAGCACTAAATTGAGAAAAATATGCAGCCAAGAATACTATATCCAGCTAGGCTGTCATTGAAAATAGGAGGAGAGATAAAAAGCTTCCAGGAAAAACAAAAACTGAAAGAATTTACAAACACCAAACCAGCTCTACAGGAAATATTGAAAGGGGTCCTTTAAACAAAAAGAGAGCCTAGAAGTAACATACCAGAAAGGAACAGAGATAATATACAGACACAGTCACCTTACAGGCAACACAATGACACTAAATTCATATCCTTCAATAGTTACCCTGAATGTAAATGGGCTAAATGCCCCCAATCAAATGACACAGGGTATCAGAATGCATAAAAAAAAACAAGACCCATTGATATGCTGTCTGCAGGAAACTCATTTCACACCCAAAGACACCTCCATATTTAAAGTGAGGGGCTGGAAAACAACTTAACATGCTAATGGACATCAAAAGAAAGATGGGGTAACAATCCTTTTATCAGATCAATTAGATTTTAAGCCAAAGACTATAATAAGAGATGAGGAGGACACTGTATCATACTTAAAGAGTCTGTCCAAAAGAAGATCTAACAATTTTAAATACATCTGCCCCTAACATGGGAGCAGCCAATTATATAAACCAATCAATAACAAAATCAAAGAAACACATTGACAATAATACAATCATAGTAGGGGACTTTAACATCCCCCTCACTGAAATGGACAGATCATTTAAGTAAAAGATCAACAAGGAAATAAAGGCTTTAAATGACACACTGGACCAAAAGGACATCACAGATATAATCAAAACATTCCATTCCAAAGCAACAGAATATACATTCTTCTCTAGTGCACATGGAACACTCTCCAGAATAGATCACATCCTGGGTCACAAATCAGGTCTCAACCGGTATCAAAAGTTTGGTATCATTCCCTATATATTTTCAGACCACAATGGTTTGAAACTAGAATTCAACCACAAGGGGAAAGTTGGAAAGAACTCAAATACATGAAAGCTAAAGAGCATCCTACTAAAGAATGAATGGGTCAACCAGGAAATTAAAGAAGAATTTTTTAAAAATTCATGGAAACAAATAAAAATGAAAACACAACTGTTCAAAATCTTTGGGATATAGCAAAGGCGGTTCTGAGAGGAAAGTATATAGCAATACAAGACTTTCTGAAGAAACAAGAAAGGTCTCAAGTACACAACCTAACACTACACCTAAAGGATCTGGAAAAAGAACAACAAAGAGGGGCGCCTGGGTGGCTCAGTGGGTGAAAGCCTCTGCCTTCAGCTCAGGTCATGATCCCCGGGTCCTGAGATCGAGCCCCACATCAGGCTCCCTGCTCAGCAGGGAAACTGCTTCCCTTCCTCTCTCTCTGCCTGCCTGTCTTTCTACTTGTGACCTCTGTCAAATAAATAAATAAAATCTTTAAAATATATATATATGTATTTTTCTTTTATATATATTTTTTCTTTTCATTTCTTTCATATATATATGAAAGACAGAAGACATCAACAGACATTTCAGCAAAGAAGACATCCAAATGTCCAATAGACACATGAAAAAGTGCTCAACATCACTCAGCATCAGGGAAATACAAATAAAAACCACAGTGAGATACCACCTCACACCAGTCAGAATGGCTAAAATTAACAAGTCAGGAAACAACAGATGTTGGTGAGGGTGTGGAGAAAGGGGAACCCTCCTACACTGATGGTGGGGATGCAATGTGGTGCAGCCACTCTGGAAAGAAGTATAGAGGTTCCTCAAAAAGTTGAAAATAGAGCTACCATACAACCCAGCAATCGCACTACTGGGTATTTACCCTAAAGACAGAAATGTAGTGATCCAAAGGGACATGTGCACCCGAATGTTTATAGCAGCAATGTCCACAATAGCCAAACTATGGAAAGAACCTAAATGTTCCACAACAGATGAATGGATAAAGAAAATGTGGTATATAGATACAGTGGAATACTATGCAGCCATCAAAAAACAAAAGCTTGCCATTTGCAATGACATGGATAGAACCAGAGGGTATTATGCTAAGTGAAATAAGTCAATCAGAGAAAGACATTATCATATGATCTCTCTGAATTGAGGAATTTGAGAGGCAGGGTGGGGGCTCATGGTGGGAAGGGAGGGGGAAAAAATGAAACAAGATGGACCAGGGAAGGAGACAAACCATAAAGATTCTTAATCTCAGGAAACAAACTGAGGGTTTCTGGGGGGTGTTGGGGAGGGATAGGTGGCTGCATTATGGATTTTGGGAAGGGTACGTGCTATGGTGAGTGCTGTGAATTGTGTAAGACTGATGATTCACAGACCTGTATCCCTGAAACAAATAATATATTATATGTCAAAAAAATAAAAACATTTTTAACTACACATTTTAAAAAATAAATAAATAAAAATAAAGATTCCTGGGGCACCTGGGTGGCTCAGCCGTTAAGCATCTGCCTTCAGCTCAGGTCATGATCCCAGGGTCCTGGGATCGAGTCCCTCATCAGGCTCCCTGCCCAGTGAGGAGTCTACATCTCCCTCTGCCCCTCCCCCCACTTATGCTCCCTCCTAATAAATAAATAAAATCTTTTTTAAGAAAAGAAAAATAAAGATTCCTGTGCACCACTTGCAGAGATTTTGATTCGGTAGGTCTGCAGCTGGGCCTGAGAATTTGTATTTTTACCAAGCTCCCTTAGGGGCCCAGCTGGAATGGGTGGTGCAGTGAGCAGCAAGGCATATGGAGGGACTCTCCAGGAGGAGACTGATTCCCAGGAATAAGGAGAATAGCCCAGGGTCGCAGAGTTAGACAGGGATTTACAGTTTTCTAACCATATTCACACACATTATCATGCTGGGACAGTTATCAGCCCTAGAAGGAAAGTGAGAGGCACTGCTCTTTCTGGAGGAGAACAAAGGGCTTCTTGTGCTTCTGAGCACCCTAGCTTCCAAGCATTCCTAGACATATTGGATTAGGGCTTGCAGATGAGGTCTTCTCCTTGAGTCTTCACATGGTCTCCCATGTATCTGTGTTCAAATTTCCTTCTCTTGTAAGGACACCACCCCCTCTAATGACCTCATTTTAACTTAATTACCTCTTTAAAGACCCAGTCTCTACATACAGTCAAAGCTAAGGTACTAGAGGTTAGGACTTCAGCATATGAATTTGGTTGGGGCAGGGTGAGCAGCCCACAATTCATCCTGTAACACTCTCCCTACCTCGAAGTGCTGAAATTGTTACTCTATTTAGACCAAAATCAAGGTAATCAGGAAACAAAAACTAAGCTTTCTAATTAAGCATTAATTAAGCATTTTTAATGTTTTTTAAGATCCAAAATATCTTTTGGGTTATAAATGCAAAAAGGTTTCTAAGAAATGCTGTCTGTAAGCCCTTAAAACCTGTGTTCAAATTTATTACCAAAGAATGCTATAATTCACAAGTAATTAATATTGCCTCTCTTTATAAAAATCTGATGAGTTTTGGCTTTAAAAAGGAAACCTCTAAAAATAGATGTAAGAAGGGGAATGAAACACATTTTGGAACAGCTGAGTTGATGGAATAACAACCCATCTTAATGTGCCATTGAACAAAATAACCTTTCATCTTGCTCTTGTCTCGTGAAGGCAGGATTCTGGAGGTCAAAGGTTAATTGGTCTGGAAATGATAATATGTTTATGAGCAAAATAAACTGAGAAATAATGGTGAGTAAAAGCCAATCTGTTCTCGCTGTCTCAAATTCCTAGAAAAACACAATGCAATTGACAATCCATGCAGTCTTTGCACAAAAAAAGGACATTTTTCCTTTTTCATGCACTGACGAGGACTACGCCAATACAAACTTCTGCTTTTCATCTTCTGAGCAGTCCAGTTCAACCGTGCTATCTCTGACCCAGGGACATGTTTTTAGAAGCATTGGCTCCTCTTCACACAAAATTAATTAATGGGGTACTTTCAAATATTTCCTAAGTGCCTCCTCCCTGTTGCTTCCAACCCTCCTTCCACCCATCACTTGTTAAAAAAAGAAAAAGGAAAAAAAAGACCTCTGCAATATTAGGCTGCTCTAGGACACTATATACAGGCACTCCGTTGAAGTTTGTGACACTGGGTTCTAATTTCTGATTTCCCATCTTATACATGAGCTGAGGCAAGTTAACTCAACTCTCTGGGCCTCCATTTTCTCATCTGTAAAATTAATAGGCTAAGATTCAAAGACCTTTATAATCTTATCTTTTTTGAAGCAAAAGATGTGAGGTCTTGAAAAATGCATTTAAGAGGTTCCTGGGTGGCTCAGTCGGTTAAACATCTGACACTCGATTTCAGCTCACATCGTGATCTCAGGGTGATGAGATTGAGCCCCACTTGGGACTCTCTACTCAACAGAGAGTCTGCTTGAGATTCTCTCTCCCTCTCCCTCTCCTTCTTTCCCTCCCCTAGCTCTCTCTCATATAGTCTCTCTCCAATAAATTAATAAATCTTTAAAGAAAAACAGAAAAATGAATTTAAGTCTTATTTGTCTGACAAAAGAAGAAGAGATGAAGGAAGAGAAAGGAGAGAGCCAGCAGGAAATGCCTGAAATTTCTTGCATGTAAGTGTTGCTGACCAGGCTTGGCTGGAGCACCCTACAAAGGAGCATTTGATTTGGGGCGGGGGGAGGGTGGGGGGGGGGCGGCACGGCAGTCCCTGCAAACACACATCACAAGTGGAGAGCAGCCTCTGCTGATAGAAACTGGGACTGGAGCTCAGGTCTCCTGACTCAAGGCACTATAGTGTTGTCACTATCTAGCTGTGTGACCTTTGGAAAGTCACATGAACATCTCTGGTCTCTGGTTTCTTCATCTATAAAAAGAGGGAGTTATATTAGATGGTTTCTCTCTTTTCTAGGATTGCATTATTGAGACAGTTGGTATTGTTAATTGATAAGGAAGTCATTCAAAGAGGATCCATATGTTTTTAATTAAATTCCATTTGTGACATCTTTGTAAATGCTCTGGGTCTAAGAGATAACATTTTAGGAGATACTGATAACATACATATTGAAGCCATATGGCAATGTATAAAGGACAGAACCAATTAAGTAGAATTAAACCAGTGAATGGTGAGACTGGAAAGCCTAATGCTTTGAGAGATTTGGGGAGGGAGTTAAAGTTTATTGGGCATGAGAAAAGTAAAAGTATTTTAAGTGGAAATTGGATGCTAGCAGAAACATCACAATAGGAAATCGACATTCCATGGGCTCTGACAGAGTAAAAAGAAGTAAGAAAATAAGAAAACAGAAGCCAGAGGTAAAATGGGAAAAATGGTTGGAAATGCCATCCCTGGGAATGTAGAGGGAGAAAAAGAGTACAAAATATGGAGCAGATGACAATTTCTAGCCACAACCCACATTTACCCATGAGTTTGGGTTAGAGCAATTTTAAGTTCACAGAAAATACAGAGTTCCCATATGCCCCCTGTCCTCACACACAC
Source organism: Taxidea taxus jeffersonii (assembly GCA_003697995.1). Lineage (NCBI taxonomy): Eukaryota > Metazoa > Chordata > Mammalia > Carnivora > Mustelidae > Taxidea > Taxidea taxus. Next base: position 3,848 of record RCUC01153547.1, on the reverse strand, counting down.
ACAACCTCCCCCACTATCAACATCCTGTTCTGGACTGGTGCATTTGCTACAACTGGTGAGCCCACACAGACACATCCTTATCGCCCACACTTCATAGTTTGCAGTAGGGTTCACTCCCGGTGCTCAACATTCTATGTGTTTTTGACGAATGTATAACGGCACGTATCCACTATGATAGCATCATGAAGAATCATCCCACTAACTTAAAAATCCTCTATGCTCTGCCTATTCAGTCCTCCCTGCCCCCCCCAACTCCTGGCAACCACTTCATCTTTTTACTGTCTCCATAGTTTTGCCTTTTCCAGAATGTCATGTAGTTGAAATCATACAGAATTTAGTCTTTTCAGATTGGCTTCTCTCACTTAACAACATGCATTTTGGGTTTCTCCATGCTGTCGCCTGATGGCTTGATAGTTCATTTCTTTTTAGCTTGGACTAAAATTCCACCACCTGGATGAACCACAGTTTATATAATAATTCACCTACCAAAGGACATCTTACTTGCTCCCAAGTTTTAGCAATTATGAATAAAGCTGCTATAAATACCTATGTGCAGGGTTCTGTAAGGACGGAAATTCTCAATTCATTTGGGGAAATAAATACCAAGGAGTATGATTGCTGGGACAGCTAAAAATATGATCAGTTTTGTGAGAAATTTCCAAATTCTCTCCCAAAGTGGCTGTACCCTTTTGCATTCCCACTAGCAATGAATGAGAGTTCCTGCTCCTTCAAACCTCACCAGCTTTTGGTGCTGTCAGTATTTTAGAGTATGGCCATTTCACTAGGTCTACAGTGGCATCTAGTTGTTTTGATTTGCAATTCCCTAATGACATATGATGTTAAGCATCTCTTCATATGCTTACTTACCATCTGTATATCTTCTTTGGTAAGATGTCTGCTCAGGTATTTTGCCCATTTTCGAATTGGGTTGTTTGTTTTCTTATTAAGTTTTAAGGATTCTTTGTATATTTTAGATGACAGTCTTTTATCAAATGTGTCTTTTGCAAATATTTTCTCTCATTCTGTGGCTTGTCTTTTCATTTTCTTGATCACGTTTTTGAAATGGTTAAAATGAACATGGTCAACTTTGAAGAGGAAAATAAATCACAAATCAAATCATATCCCTTGAAGGAAGAGCATAATGAAAGGGTGGCCAGTAGAGGAGAAGGGGAGGGTAGTGTATGGCACAGTTCTGTCTCAGTATATGTGTTCTAGTATATATACCCAAGGCATGGATAAAAGTACTAAAACAAATTACCCACACCATATCAGAAAACTCATTTCAGAGAGTATATGACAGTCTTAGAGGGATGGCTGAGATGGTTAACACCATTTGCCTTGGTTTCCTCTCTTCTTCCATTTCTTTCCGTAGTTCATCTCAAATGGGGTACGTGACTGGCTCAGTTGGTAGAGCCACCCTGATCTTGAGATCATGAGCTCAAGCCCCATGTTAGGTGTAGAGCTTTTTCTTTTTTTTTTTTAATCTATAGTTATTATATACCTCAAACATTCTGTAGAGGAGATGGAGTTACTACAACCACACTTGGATGTTGCTTCTTCCAGAAAGCTTTCTGTAGCCCTCCAAATACTGATTTAATGCTCCGCTTCTGTGCATGCTGTACTATACTGGAGACTTCTCACACTTCATCCTGATGGCCTGGGCACTTGTCATAGACCTCACTTGAGCATAAGTTCCATGAGGCAGGAGCCACCTGCCTTATTTCCAACTGTATCCCAACATCTAGCTCAGTACCTGGAATACTACCACCTCTCAACAAATCTTTGTTGCATGAATAAATGAAGTAAGTACTGGAAGATGAGACAGAAACTCATCATATTAGTTTGCTCAGGATGCTGTAACAAGGGACCACAAAGTGGGTGTGACTTGAATAGAATTGTATTGTCTTACAGTTCTGGAGGCTAGAGATCAAGGTGTTAGTGGGACCATGCTCCTTCTGAAGGTGCTAGGGAAGGAGGTTCCAGGCCACTCTTCTAACTTCTGGTAGTACCTTGGCTTGTGGCAGCCTAACTCCGATCTTTCTGGGTGCCTGTCTGTCTCTGCGTCCAATTTCCCCTTTTATAAAGACACCAGTCAGATTGGATTAGGGCTTACCCTAATGACTTCATTTTAACTTGGTTACCTCTATAAAACTCCATCTCCAAGTAATGTCACATTCTAAGGTACTGGGGATTAGGGCTCTAACATTTTGGGGGGCAAAGATGGTCCAGTTCAACCCACAACACTCATCTAGTGGCTTTGAAACCTATCCTATAGAGAGGCCCTTTAAATAAGAGTATGATACAATCAAACTGGCATTTTAGTGTGAAAGGTAGAATGGAAGCATGTATGACTGATGAAGGAAACTGAGGTGGGTCCAGGTAAGAAGTCAGGAGCCCCAAACTAAGGCAGTAACAGTGGAAATGAAAAGAGAATAGTGATGTTTTGGAGGTGGCAGGCAAAGCCGCAATGACTAATTGATGTTGACTAATTTGAAATGGGATGCCAGTTAGTAATTTAGGGAATTAGAGAAAGGGAAGCAGATAAAAGAAGATGATTAGCTCAGTTTGGGGCTTGCATAGGTCAAGTTACCTTGTGCCCTAATATCTCCCTCTGGATCTCTACCCAGTCAATAAGATCTTGGATAATTTACAGTATCCTCATCTAGCACTACCTAATGATAAAGAGGTAAGTACATGTTCATTGTTACTTACCAGGGATCCTAGTATTTCTTAGAATATTTTACCTTTGCATTTTGAAATAATTACATAAAATGTTGTAAAAAAATCTTAATATATATTTTACCTAGCTCCTTCAAATATCACCTTCTTACAGAACTATAGTGTAATTATCAATAGTTACTATTAATAGCATAATTATCACTTGTGTTACTAATTAACATGATTAATAATTGTTGTTAATAATTTTTATTAATTGGTTGTATGATTAATATTGACACAATATCAGTTAATCTACAACTAATCTAGTACTTTAGATTTTTTAAGGCAATAATTATTTAAAGGAATTCAAAATAGTGCCTGACACATATAGCACCCAACAAATACTTGTGAAAGAATGATGAAAGGTAATATTAGAAGGAGAACCAAACTAACATCTAGTGACTTATCAGAGTTAGGAACTTTACCTTAATGATCTCATTTCATCCTCATTACAACCCATGAAGCCAGTAATTAATAGTCTCTGATTTCATATAAGAAAATTAAGGATATCGAGTTTTTGCCCATTAAAACATGCTGGATAGATTGGAAGGGAGAAAGGAAGGGAGGGAGGGAGGGAGGGAGGATGGGAGGGAGGATAGTGGGCAAATCTGAAGGAATAGATATTGCTTAGAGATGGACCATGAAGAAGGACTCTCCTCATCTTCAGAAGCAGGGGATGAAGAGCCCATTTCTCTCCAGGACAGGATAAATGTATGTTTCACCTGGCTAGTACAACATATCAGAAAACACCCGGTTTTTAACACCAACATACTTGGTCATGTCTTCTCAATTCCAAAAAATCCTGAAGCAGTTGATTCTGATGTCTGCTCACCTTTTAAAGGATCCTATCACTTACAGCACAACTCTGGTAAAAGTAGGAAAAAATTTATCTTGAGGGCTCCCATCCCCCATTTTCCTTTCCCAAGTCCTTCTCCTACCTACCGTTAGGGACCACCACACAGAAGCCCACCTACTTCAAACCTCTCCCTCTTTCCTCTGCCTAGTCCTAGTTCCTCTGCCTAGACCTTTGTCCTATTCTCCATGGACCTGCCTGGTCACTGACTAATCTGATAGCTGGTAAGGCACAGTGGAGAAAGGTAACTTCTCTGCCAATTCAATATATTACAGGG
>ML107641.1:33085-90663 GCA_003697995.1 Taxidea taxus jeffersonii | reverse complement strand
TAATATTTTTAATATTTTATAAAATATTAAAAATATTAATTTTTTAAAATATTTTTATTTTATTTTGTATTAAATTTATTCAAAATTTAAGACTTCTGCTCACCCAAAGACACTATAAAGAAGTTGAAGAGTGAAGCCATAACTGGGAGAAAATATTCACAATGTCCTGACAAAAGATATATACCCATAATATGTAAAGAACTCTTACAACTCAACAATAAGACAAACAATCCAACCAAAAATGGGCAGGACTTACACAGAAAGTAAGAAAGATGAAAAGCCAATAAGTATACACACACACACACACACACACACACACAAACATGTTCAATATCATTAGGTATTAGAAAATGCATATCAAAACAAGCTGCTACTATACAATTAGTATATAATTAGTAACATTTACAATTAGTAATAATTACTATACAATTAGTAAAATGGCTAAAATGAAAAACACTAACAACACTCAATGTTGGTGACAATGTAGAATAACTAGAATGCTCATACACTGCTACTGAGAATGTAAAATGACCCAATTAAATGTTGGAAAATGGGCTGTCGATTTCTCTTTTTTTTTTAAGATTTTATTTACTTATTTGTCAGACTGAGAGAGTGCACGCACACGTAGGGGAAGCAGCAGGCAGAGGGAGAAGCAGGCTCCCCACTGAATAAGAAGCCCAATGCGGGACTCAATCCCAGGACCCTGAGATCATGACCTGAGCCGAAGGCAGCGGCTTAACCCACTGAGCCACCCAGGCACCCCTGTTTTTTTTTTTAAGATTTTATTTATTTATTTTATAGACAGAGATCACAAGTAGGCAGAGAGGCAGGCAGAGAGAGAGGGAGGAAGCAGGCTCCCTGCTGAGCAGAAAGCCCGATGCGGGGCTCAATCCCAGGACCCTGAGATCATGACCTGAGCCGAAGGCAGAGGCTTAACCCACTGAGCCACCCAGGTGCCTACTCCTAAGTTTTTAACCAAAAGAAAGAAGACACATTTCCACAAGAAGACTTGTACACAAATCTTCATAGCAGAATCATTCATTAGAAACCACAGTTGCAAACAATCCAACAGAAAAAGAATAAACAAAATGTGACATACACTATATAACAGAATACTACAAAACAATAAAGAGGAATAAATTTCTGATAAATTCAAAAGTCACAGATATATTTTACAGAGTTTATGCTAGACGTAAAATGTCAAACACAAAGAAACATACATTCTGTGACTGCAGGGGCAGGGATTTCTAAGAAGGGACATGGAAATTTCTGGATAGAGAGAAATGTTCTACATTGAGATGGCTATGAAAGTGACAAGACTTTACCTGTTTGTCAAAATTATGCAGCTAATTCTCATACATCCCAATTTATATAAATTATAGCTCAAAAAAAGAACTATAAAAAATAATACATTACACTAAGGGGATTTAGGGTAGGGTGTGGTTGGGGGGTTAGAGATGAAATAAGAATGGCAGAAAGATGGTTAAGTGTTGAAACTGACAGGCCCATGTGTTCCATTATTCTATTTTGTTTACTTTCTAAATTCTTAGTATTTTTTCAGAATTAGGTTAATATATGTAAACAATAAGTTGCTGTCTTCTGTCTTCTGGAAAGTACCTGTCTTCTGGAAAAAATAGTACTTTAGGTGTTTATTCAGTGTTGCTGCTATTGCTAATAATAAGGTTGACAAAGGTAATGATGATGATACCTACTTAATACATACTGTACACCAGGTATTATGTTCATTACTCTCTGATAGGTAAGTCAAGCACGATCATTGCCTTCATCAAGTTCACAAGAGTACAGAGAATATTAGTAAGGAAATAAAATATAAACTTCTGTAACTATGAACTAGTGAATGTTATGAAAGGAAAAAAGGTGCTATAATAGAAAATACTGGTTTAATCTTTACTGAGCACTCACCATGTGACAGACATTGTGGTAAACACTTTTAAATGATTCCCCTCAAGGACCAATAATACCATCTGACTTACATATGAGGAAAGTAAATGGTAATTATATTATTATAGCTAATAAGGGGTAGAGAATCAAGTAGTTGTGTTGCTTTCTCCACAATACCTGACCTGGTATCAATGTCTGTCCTAAATGAAAGTTCAAGTGGTATTAGTAATGCTGAGTTTGATAACAGCAGATACTTTCAAGAACCTAACTGTCCCATAAAATTTTGATTGACTTCATTATTATGCTGTAACCAGTTAAGTCAACCTACAAGAAAGTTATGCAAGATATAATGTATTCCATATTTTTATCATGTCCCTCCATCCAGGCTATTTTCCAACAAAAACAAGCTCACATTATGCTTTTCTTCAAAATTATCCATTGGCCTCACATACCACTTGGGGAAAAAAAACAAAGTTCTAATATAGGGCTCTACCACTTAGCCCCTGGTTCCAGTGACTATGGTCTCCTTACTAGCAACCTAATAAGCCAAGCTGTGCCCACCACAGGCTCTGTGTACTTCTTTTCCCCTCTGCCTGGAATTCCCTTTTCCCAACTTTATACATGGCCTCCCTCAATTTCTTCAGATATCCAACAGGATTTCTCTCACCACCCTATATAAAACTGCACCCCATAATCTCTGTCTTCTTTACCATGTTACTTTTCTTCCTAGAATTGGGACTATATCAGAATAAACTATTGAGGGCTGCCTGGGTGGTTCAGTCAGTTAAGCATCTGCCTTCAACCCAGGTCATGATCTTGTGGTCCTGAGATGGAGCCTTGCGTCAGGCTCCCTGCTCAGCACGGAGTCTGCTTCTCCCTCTCCCTCTACCTCTGCCCCTACCTCTCTGCTCATGTTCATTCTCCCTCCCTGAAATAAATAAAATCTTTAAAAAAAACTATTAAACCTACATCTAAATAAAAAGCTTTTTCACAGTGAAGGAAACCATCAACCAAACAAAAATGCAATGTATTGAATTGGAGATGATATTTGCAAATGATATATCCAGTAAGGAGTTAATATCCAAAATATATGAAGAACTTATACAACTCAACATGAATTTAAAAATAAGCAGAGAACCTGAACAGACATTTTTCCAAGAAGACATACAAAAGGACATGTGAAAAGATGCTCTACATCACTAATCATCAAGTACATGCAAACCAAAACCATGATGAGATATCCTCTTACACCTATCAGAATGCTAGTATAAAAAACAAAAGAAATAACAAGTGTAGGCAAGGATGTCAAAAAAAAAGCAACCCTCATACACTACTGGGGTAAATGCAAATTGGTGCAACCACTGTGGAAAAGGTATGGAGGAATCTCAAAAAGCAAAAAACTAAAATACCATATGACCACTAATTCCACCACTGAGTATTTACCCAAAGAAAATGAAAACACTAATTCAAAAAGATAAACACCCCCTAGCTTACTGCAGCATTATTTATAATAGCCAAGATATAGAAGCTACCTAAGTGTCCATGAACAGATGAATGGATAAGGAAGGTGTCACACACACATACACACAGGAATAATAAACCGCCATAAAAAAGGATGATGGTGACCTTTGGAACAACATGGATGGACCTAAAGGGTATTCCACCAAGTGAAATAAGTCACTCAGAGAAAGACAAACACCATATGCCATCATTTGTATGTGGAATCTAAAAAACAAAACAACGTAATAAACAAACAAAAATCAAAATTAGACATAAATACAGAGAACAAATTGATGGTTGCCAGAGGTAAGAGAGGTGGGGAGGATGGACAAAATGGGTGAAAGTGGGAGATACAGACTTCCAGTTATGGAATGAATAAGTCATAAGAATAAAAGGCACAATATAGGGAACACAGTCAATGATGTTGTAACAGTGATGCATGGTGACAGATGATAGCCATATTTACAGAGAGCATAGCATAACAGAAGTTGAATAACTATGTTGCACATGAAAATTATACAAGCGTGTGCCAACTATACTCAAATGAAAAATTATTTTAAAAATTAGTAAGGTAGCAATTCAGAGCCATGAATTAAAGCTCATTTGAGAAAATAAATACTTTTCTCTATATTCTTGTACCTAAAGATAACTGCAGATTAAAAGTGAGAAAGTGGAGAAACATTTATCATGCAAATGGGTGTCAAAAGAAAGCTGGAGTAGCAATATTTATATTGGGCAAACTAGACTTTTTTGTTCTTACATTGTTTTTATCCTGCTTTGTTATCAAGATAGTACTGGTCTTATGGAATGATTTTGAATAATATTCCCTTTATTCCATTATTTTTAAGATTTTGATAAAGATTGTTATTTTTTTAATGTTTGGTAGAATTCACCTATGAAACCATGTGGTCTTAGACTTTTCTGTGCTGGGAGATTTTTGATTCCTAATTCAATTTTCATTCCTGTTATTGTCTAAGATTTCCTATTTCTTGGATCTAAGATTCATGATTCAATCATGATAATTTGTGCATTTTTAGTAATTATCTGGGGTTTTTTTCCTAAATTATATGATTTGTAAGCATATAATTGTTCATAGCAATCTGTTACCACACTATGTATTTCTGTGGGTTATCTGTTGTATTGTTTTCCCTTCCATTTCTAAATTTGATTTTTGAGTCATCTTTTTTTTCTTAATGTTAAAGCTTTGCCAATTTTGTTCATTTTTTGGAAAAACTGGTCATTAGTTTCAGTGTTATGTTATTGCTTATGCTGGACTCTATTTCTGATTTTTTTTTCTTTCTTATTTCTTTCCTCCACTAAATTACAGCTAAGTATCATCTTTTTCTAGTTCCTTGTGGTGTAATGTTATTCATTTGAACTTTTTCTCTTAATACAAGCATTTATAGCATAAATTTCACTCTAACATCTGCTTTTGCTGCATCCCATAGGTTTTGGAATATTGTGTTTTATTTTTCTTTTGTTTTGAGACATATTTTGATGTGTCATTTGTTTTCTTATTTGGCCCACTGCTTATGCAGTAATGTGTTTAATATTCACATATTAAATATTTAACATTTGGATTGTAGATTTTCCAGCTTTGTTTTATTGTTGATCTTTAGCTTTGTACCACTGTGGTTGGAAAATAAACTCAGCATGATTTTAGTCTTCTTAAATTTAGATTATTCATTATGTCTCTTTTTAAATATGTACTTGAAGAAAATGTGTCTTCTATTTTTCTTGAATGGATTGTTTTATATATACACACACACATATCCTTAGAACCAGGTATTCTGAAGTATTCTTCAAGTAAAAAATGTTCTTGTTGAAAAAAATAATTACTTTAACTGAGGGTACTCATTAAAATAGAGCATATCAGAAGGGAGGTGTGTGGGTGGATAGTAAAATAGATGAAGAAGATTGAGTATACTTATCATGATGAACACTGAGTAATGGTGTATAGAACTGCTGAATCACAATATTGTACACATGAAACTAATGTAACACTGTTAACTATACTGAAATTAAAATAAAAATAAAAAATAACAATAGGAAACCGTTGGGGAATATCAAAAACAGGGGTGATTCTAAATCTAAGAATTATTGAAGCAGATGTCAAGAATGAGAAAGTGAATTAAATTCATGATGTTGAGTTTCAAAATATGTTTAAGTGTATAATAGTAATTTTGTAAGAAATTGCATTTGGAGGTCTCGTCTATTCTTTAACATGTCTGAAGTGGTCACAATAACCAAATTACAAACAAATGTGTATTTCAGAAATAAATTTTTACGGGAACTTAATTGATTACATAATCAGTCAAAAGTTACCAAAAATGGCTTTTCATATGTCTACTATGACCTTAACTTTAAAATTCAGTATTAAAAAATTTTTTAAAGTAAAACTGAGTATTCAAATATATGTACAATAAAAAATAAAAGATAAATGAAATGAAAAATGGTCTGCATTTTATTATAAAGTACTGTTATATTCTTCTTTTTCAAGAAAGATTATCAAACTTGGAAAACAGTTTGGTAGTTTTTATGGAACTACCCCATGAACCCAGGGAAATGAAGTTATGTGTTTACAAAAAGTCTTACACAAGAATGTCATAATTGCATCATATATAAAGCAGAAACTTGACACAACCCAAATTTCCATCAAATGAGGTATGAATAGACAAATCATGATATATTAACATAATGCAATACTATTCAATAATTTTAAAAAATGAACTATGGATACTTACAAATCTATGAATGAATCTCAAAAATCTTAAGTTAAACCGAAAAGAGTACATACTATATGAGTCCTTTCAAAAGAACTTCAAGACTGAGTTAAACCAATAGATGGTGATAGAAATCAGAACATTAATTGCCTAAGGGAATGAGCACAAGAAAATATTCTGGTGTGATGGAAATGTTCTATAATTATGATTTGGCTTAGTGACTATATGGGTATATATGTTAATTAAAACAGACAACGTTAAACATCTGTATATTTAACAGTAAATAAACTTTTTTAATTAATAAACTTTACTTTTCAGAGAAAAAAAGAAAGATTATCAAACTGCTACTTACATTATTCCTCTCCAGTATCTAGTATATACTTTTACCTTCAAAGTAACTATAAACACTTTTTAATAGTACATTTTTCCCCTTAAAAACATCTACGTAATGAGGAACTTTTCCAAACATTTATTTCTAAAGCTTTTTTCTTTTAAATCAAGGTATATAATTTACTGATAATGTTGTACCAGTTTCAGGTACACAATGATTCAATATTCATATATACTGCAAAAATGATCACAATAATATAGTTAACATCCATCACCACACATACATATATATATCACACACAAAAATACATTTTAGATAACACTTGTAGCAAGATAAGGAAAACCTCTGTTCTGAAATAGGCATTGCTTACAACAGAGAACAAGACCATTTTTTTAATTATAGCAATTCAAATGAAATTTAGAGTGAAATATTTCCCTTTTCATGTCTTCCTTTATGCTTCATCATTGCTGAATTTCAAAAATATTAATGAGTGATGATTAAAAAAAATCCAAGGATGATAGTCTTTAGAGATATTGATGATAATAGCTGACATTTTCAAAGCACTTTGTGATTTACACAGCTCTTTAATATAGATTGTCTCATTTAATTATCACATCACTCCCTAGGAGTTAATAATATTATGCATAATTACTCCCAGTTTAACAATAAGAATACTGAGTTAATAAGTAGCAGAATACTGGAAGCTAGATATTTGAACTTAAGTTCAATACTCTTTCCATGGCAACTCTCTTCTCTAGATAAATATTAAGCCTAGAGCTACATTATGATTTCTCTGATTTTTTGATATACCATTAAATGCTACCAGTATAATCAGAATAATATATAACATATCTGTAAACCTCACTCTTTTTACATACTAAACATTGGTTATTATTAGAAAGGTATTTAACATCTACACTTAACTTGCTTTAAGAAACAGTCTTAACCCCGAAAAGGAAAACTTTATGGTAAAGTCTATAAAAGGAATCCCATGTTTACAACTAATCCCTATTGGAAAAATATCTTTAAAAGTCAACTGAAAAACCTGTGTGATAAAACATTACAATGTTGAGCAAACTTATAGCATGACAAAAGTAGTTTGGTAATATTTTACAAAACTTCATCCTCCATTTTCAAAAATGTATCCAACAGAATAAGGTTCCAGAGACGTGTTTCACCAAAAGGTGTCATGAGAGCACAATGTGCTTAATATTTACTTAATGATATAAATATTAGGCATCTACTAAGGGTCAAGCATCTTTCCTCAAATTTTCAATGTCAAGTAGATTAAAGCAAATAAATATTTTCCTTTCTAATCTGTTAAAGTTTAATTATATCAAATAAGATATATTTAAGAGATAATTATAACCATTGAAACTAAAACTGCATTTTAATAAATACAGCAAATTTTATATACATTTAGTAATCTGATAGTTTAGTAAACACAAATAAGAATCAGATTTCATTTGAATGATAACTGTTTTAATTATGGGATAATAATTTGCATAGGTAATAGTTTATATGGTTTTAATTATAGTTATTAAATATAATATTCAGTAAAGAACCAGTAATCAACCAGAACTATTTAAGGTCACTATGACAATTGCTTCTTGGCCTTTTGGCTAAGATCAAGTGTAAGGTCACTATGACAAAACTCATTGCAGAAAGAAGCTCTATCTATTCAAAAGAAAATTAGCAAACTTAAGCAATAACCCTAAGAAGATCAGGAACTCAAACAGTATGCCAGGCAGCACTCTGAAAAATTTGCTGTGTCAAATTCCCAGTGCATCCATTAGGTGTCTATACAATATCACAGTGAGCATCAGGGCCAAGAGTGCAAACCACTTCTGAGAAATGAAGGGAGAATAAAGAGATGCTGGTTCTAGCAACTTACTATTCTGTGGATCATCATATAAAAAAATAAAAAATGCTGGTTCTAGCAACTTACTATTCTGTGGATCATCATATACTTCTCTTTAAAACATAAAAGGAAGTTGTATAACTTGCAAAAACATTTCTATAAGTATAACTAATAAGGAATAAATGATCATACAAGTTATCTCTTAAATACTACCACCTTTTAAAGGTAGGAATTTTAAAATTTTCCCTCACTTTGCAATACAAAGTCTTGTTTCTTTAAACTTTTTTACAAAGATTGAAAATATTATCTTCTTGTATGGTAGTTCTGCTTATCGAATTTTTTGTTTTGATATAATTCTTTAACAGAAAACCACTCTTTAAGTATGTTTAAAAAAAATAATGAACAAAGAATGAACTTTCTCTACTCCATATCTAAGCATTGATTTTCCATTTAACATTTTCTTAGATGAGTAGACTCATCCCTATTCAACACATTCACGTTTGTCTTTGCCAGAATAACAGTGTTTATCTAAATTTGTTCACCAAGAACTACATCTTCCATTAACCAGAGAAAGAAAGATTTGGCTTCTGTTAAGTTTCTCTTCTATGCATAAATTCATGCTAGGAGATTATAAAATAACAGCTTCCTTTGGGGAATTTTCAAACACCAAAATTCCTATAACTAGGAATATACTAGCTCCTTCCTTCCTCTTTGTCTTCTATAATTTTATTATTATTTCAGAAATTAGCTTATCCTCATAAGGGAAGATTTCCACAAACCATGAAAAGATTATCAAAAGATAAGAAAGTGAGTGTAACAGGGGCACCTGGGTGGCTCAGTGGGTTAAAGAAAGTGAGTGTAACATAACAAATTAACCATCTCCTGTACAACTTCCTACATTTCACTTTTCCTGATGGGTTGCAATTGTGAGAGTTCTGATCATCTATTCAATTAATTTGCTAGTGAAGCTTTTCGCATTCTTTCCAACTAGAATTTAAATATAATTCAATTCAGAATTAAAGCTCTGGTACATTAACCATAGTTAGCTTCATTCAACTCTTCCATTTAGTCCAAAAGAAAAAAAAAGTCATTTAAAAATTAACATACTCAGCTGCCTGTTTGTAGCATTTCAAGTCTTTCTTCAAATTTTTGTTCTCATTTTCTAAAAGCATATTCTGTGTGTAGACATCTGGAACATTCCCAATATCTCTAACTTCAGTTACTCCCTTCTGTATTAACTCATACCTAGAATAAAATCAAACAAAAAGCTTTGTTTCTTTCTACTAAATTGGCTTAATTTATGTACAATTCAGAAAATTAAGTCCTATATGATATTAACAGAAGTGAGTTGTGGTATTGCTTTTGTAAATTAAAATGTCAAAATTCATAATATATACTCAAAATTTTTAAAAATAATTGCTAGATACTAATAACATGGTACATATAACCGAACATCTCATATATCCCAGGCACTAATCTAGACATTGGTGAAATTAACAAAACAGTCCAAGCCCCCATCCAGTCTACTGTGCAGAGTGATATTATGTTCTATGAAATAAAATAAAGCAGAATAAGAGGGATAGAGAGACTGAAGTGGAGAGTGATGGGGGCATTTGTGCCATTTATATAGGTTGAAGACAGAAAGTATGACTGGCAAAGTGCTATTTAAGCAGAGAGCTGAAAGAAATAAGGAACCAAATCAGGGGGATATGATAAAGAGGAGCATTCTTGGTTGACAGAAAAGTAAATGCAAATATCCTTAGGGAAAAAAAGTGCATGACATGTACAATTAGAAGCAAAAGCCTGTATATCTGGAGTACCTGGAACTGGAGGAAGGGGGAAAGTGGTGAGAAATGGGTCAGGAAGACCCACTGAGCCACCCAGGCGCCCAGGAAGCTGGAAAGAGGAATGTGACTTTACCTGAATCAGACTGAAGCCATTGGAAGGCTTTGAGAAACAAGAGATACTCCTCAGATTTGTTTTAAAAGGATCCGTCTGTTGGAGGGAGGTGGGGGGGGTGGGTAGATGAAAGATGGGTATTAGGTTGGGCACTTATGATAGCACTGGGTGTTATAAGTGATGAATCACTGAATTCTACTCCAGAAATCAACATTAGACTGTATGTTAACTACCTACAATTTTTTTAAAAAAGGAACTTCGATTGTTAAAACTATGTATTAGTCTGGCATCTACTTGAAGAAACTGACCCTAGAGGAGCAACAGTAGAAACAGACTAGTTTGGAGGCTGTTGCAGTAGTCCAAAAGAGAGAGAATGGTGGCATGAACAAAGTTGGTAGCAAGAGATTATGAGAAATATGTCCCTTTTGGACATGCTGTAAAGGTGGTGGAGCCAACTTATTGGTGGAGCCAATAAAGATTTTCCTATGAATCATCTCTCAAGTGTTGGTTAATAAAAGAGGTCAAAAATAATTCCAATGTTTCTGGTGGAACACCCAGCCACTTACAAAGATGGGAATGAATGCAGCAGGAATTGGGTGGTTGGAGAAATTAAGGGTTTGTTCAATGCAATATGTCTACTAGGCAACTAAGTGAAGATGAATACTGGGTATACATGTCCAGAGCTCAGGGAAAAAGTCAGGACTTGGAATGCAAATTGGGGTATCATCAGTAAATAGATACAATTTAAAGTCACAAGACTGTACAAGGCCACCTAGGAAGTGAATGTAAAGAGAGAATGAAGTTCTTGGACTGTTTCAAGACTGGAAGAGAAGGAAATACTACCAAAGACTAAGAATCAGAGGGGATAGTGAAGTAGTGAGTGAATATGAGAACATTGTGGCTCAGGACCCAAATAAATAAAGTTTTCCAAAAAGGAAAACATGAACAACAGTGATAAATGCTGCATACAAGATGAATAGGAGTACTAAGGATCAGTCACTGAATTTGGCAATGAGCAGCACTGAAAAAACGTTTAAGAGTCATGGAGATGATAGTTTCATTAGAGTGGGTATAAGAGTAGGAAATAAGGAAGTGGAAACATATTCTTTCAAGGAGACATGATGAAGTGGAACCTAGGAAATCAAGATGAACTTAAAAGAGGATGTGGAATTCAGGGTGGGTTTTTTTTGTCTTCTACCTTTTTTTAAATATATAAAATATTGTATATCTATGCTTATGGGAATGATCCAGCAGACAGAGAAAAAGCTTAGAGTGCAGGAAAAGAGAGAGAGGGGACAACTGCCAAAGCAATGTCCTTGAGTAGGTTAAGAGGAGCTGGGCTCCAGTAGACAACTGGAGGGTTGGCCTTAGATGACAGCATGCACAGCTGCAGTGCATGTGAGAAGGAGGAGGCCTGAGAACAGAGGTGGCAGGTTGGTAAAGAGGGAGGCAGGAGTCATAGAACTTTTATTTTCTCAGTGAATTAAGAAGCAACATCAGAGAACCATTTACTGATTTGCAAATAATTATAATTTAATTATATATATGTATACATTATATATAGCAATAAAGCTAAATAAAAAACAATATAAGTGGAAAAACATTTCAGTAATAAAGTTATTAATCAAGAAATCCCTATAAACTTTGCTATAGGTGACCTAAACATTTGTTTAAAAATGTTTAATTATCAGCATTTTCATATCATAAATCTTAATTTTATTAACATATTACATATTAATAATCATATGGCTGTTATTTCTTATCCAATACTTAAAAAAAAAACAAGAAAACAAAAAAACAGCAAGACAGGTTCTGCAGAATATCTAAAAGGTTAAGAAAATAGAATCAATATTAAGTAATATTTGCCATAATTTATAAAACAAATAGATAACTATTTAATCACAAATTCACTATTATATTCATAGAATGTGATTTATACTTCTCTGAGAAGACATAAGGATTGATTAAGATATTAGACCATAAAGTTTTTCTGACCATAAAATTGGTTTTCAGCAACCTGCATTATTTAATACAGAAAAAAAATCCACAAAGAAATTATTTTGATAAGAAAAATCTTGGTATGTAGTCCTTCTGTAAATTAAATGCTATGTAAATAAAATAATATGTGGTCAAATATATACAAATCAAGCATAATACAACATATCACATACTATATTATATATGAGGATATTCAAAAATAATTTATCACGAAAAATTTCTGTAGTCAATGTAAAAATATCAAAGATGACTTCAAACTCAGTAAAACTATTCTAATACTATTAGATAATTAGCCATCATAATCCACAAACTCCAGAAACACATTAGTACATTTCTCAGTAAAACGAGCATTACCCGCATAAAATTTTTTGGTTTTATTTAAGGTGTGTGTATGTTAAAGAAATATCCTGGTCTTTTCATTTCTTCCTCTTTATTCATTCACACTTAGAATAAGACTGAAAAATGTTCAGATAGGAAAACAGATTGTTATATAACTATTAGGAGTAGGAAATAAAATTTACTACCAACAGACCTGCCAATAAAATTACATTGATGGTCTTCATATTTATCATAAGATCTATATACTACTTAGGATTATATAGATACAGAAAATACATATGTATTTCAGGGAGAAAGTACAAAGGCTTTCATAATATTTGTCTATATACCACAAGAGTTTCAGGCCCATTGTAACAAATGGCAAATAGTGTGACAGAATTTCAGTAAACACATCAACAGCGTCATAAGAGTAAGGGTTATTTTTCCTTCCTGATGGCACCCAAGGCATAGGATATAAAAGATAGGAAAACAGTCACCTACATAATAACAAATATCAAATGAGAATTCTTCCTCCATGTTTTCAGGGACAGTTAGGGAAAATACTTCAGCAACAAAGACAAAGTTCTGTTAGCTACTGCTAATGCACAGTGCAGACTTTTTTGTGGTTCATAGAAAAAATTCCTACTACATTCACACTATACACACAATCTTTTTTGTTTGGTTTGGCTTGATTTTGGTTTTGGTTTTTGTGAACAGACAAAATAGTTTGGAATTGCAAAAAAGGAAAAAAAAAAAGCTTTCTGGTCTATATGGTCTCCACTGTGACTCACTAACTTTGCTATTACAGCACAAAAGCAGCCACAGACAATACCTAAAAGAAAGGTTATGGCTATGTGCCAACAAAATTTTATTTATAAAACAGAGGAAGGCCAGATTTGTTTGCTGACCTTAGATTTAAAGAATTTACTGCAATTACTTTCTGGAGATTGAAAGATAACAAGTCCAATTTTATTGCCCAGCTTTTTCATTACTTTGAGGTTTTTGTTTTACAAACTAACAATGGGGGAAACTTGTTTGTCAACTTTTGTAAGATTAAATGAATTCAGAGCAATGAATACTATAAATATTTTTCTCCATAAGAAAAAATGATAAAAAATATATTTAATATTCCTATAGTCCTACAATGCAGAATAAGTAAGGGTTTCTGATCAAAGTAAAAAAATGTTTCATGTGAAATTAAAATATTTAATACTGTGTAATCTAATTACAAACATTTCATAAATTTATTACAAACTGGCAGCTAGGTATAAGAATATAATTATTTGAAACACAGTATTACTAAACCCATATAATAAAGACATGTATAAATTTTACTTTAATATTATTGGAATACACTAAGTGGCATGCTTATATAAGAAGGGATTCTATAACTCCTAATACCATTGTCTTTTCCTGAAATTTAATCTCAATCCAAATTGCTAAATCTAAAAGGATAATATGATCCAACAGGTGCTTAATTGTTAAGAGTATACTTGGTTCCAGATTTCTCGATGGGAATCATTTCACACTTTGGACTGGACAAACATGTAAGTACTATATGTCCTAACACATCTTCTTAGAAGAAAAGAGGAACTAAGCCACATTAAGTTCTCATTTCATTTGTACTGTAAATCAATTATCTACCTCCTGTCACAAAAATGTATTTTCTAATACATTTGTAATTATTTCCTACGGACATTTTTATAAAAATCATTCACACAATTTCCAAATTTAATAAGAACACTATTATTTTTCTACCACCAAACTTGCTCTTTTTCCTAAACTGTATTAATGAAAAACAGTTCTCTTCATTAAATTTATTAACTTTATATATGCAATTTAAAGTAATAAAACCGGTTCCTTCTATGTACGTGGTAGATGAGAACCAAAAAAAGCAGCAAATAAAAATTGCATCACAGGAGGGTTAGTAGAAATTACAAATTGCTCCTTATATTTAAAATTAGGATTTAGTCCCAAAACACTATAAACATCTTTCTATATCCTAGTATTCCCTTTCCATGATATGGAATGGCTTTTACAATGGTTCAGGCATATTTTTATATCCAATTATTTAATAATATTCCTTTAAAGAATGTTGGGCCTCTGGAAACATTCCTGGTGACATTACTGTATAGTAGAGGAATAAAGACAGCATGCCTGCTGATTTTCATAACCAATAAGTTATTAAAATTTTCATTATAACAAGAAAATCTGTGTTTAGACAGCATTTGAAAATATAATTCTGCTTATTTCTAAATGAAGAAATATTTACAGAAAAAGAATCAATCAGTTGTGTGAGTAGAGAAAGGGAGGCCATTACACACTAGAAGTAATACAAATGAGGTAGTTGGTAGGATGTCTTAATGCAGGAAATATTACACTTAATAATTATGCAAATATATTAGAAAAGTATTTCATAAAAGAGCTTTGTATTATAGAATCCCAAGAGATATTCCATTTTTTTGATTTTTGAAAATCACTCAACTTTGAATATTTAGAAAGGATATTTAATAAAAACTTCTTTTAAATTGGTTTCTTAATTATGTGAAAGAGAGAAAGAGTGTGTGTGTGTGTGTGTGTGTGTAGGTGTGTGTGTTCTACTTCCAGTGGTGGGGATGGGAAAGGCTTCCATCCCTTCCATCCATTTCGCATAAGCTGAATGACTTCAAGTCCTTGAAGACAGTTAAAAGTGTACCTGTTAGCATTCCTAGGGAACTATTTATCCACATAATTGTTTACCATTCAGACTGAAAGCAATCAAGAGTTCTGGTCATTCCCATTTTGATTAGGAAATTGCAGAGAAAGTCTTCTATAACTTCAGGTATTAGTTGCTTTGAAGGAAGAACTGTTTTCTGCTCCTGAAATTTAAATGTGCAATTATTTATTTTGAAAATATAAAATCACCACTAAGCTTTGATTATTGGTACAAATAAGCTGTTCATTTATTCATTTATTTGTTCTTCTTTTCATTTATTTTTGTTGAGCGCTATGTTTCAGGAACTATTTTAATCACTAGGGATAAAGCAGTAATGAATTTACACACTAGATGAAACTCAGTCTTCATACCTAATAGTCAAGTGGATGGAGAAAAAAAATGAATAACTACATTAAAAATATACAATATGGCAGATGGCACTAAGTGCCTGGCAGAAAAAAAGCAGAGGAATGAAGGGAAGGAGAGCCAAATGTAGGGCAGATATGTGTGTGGAGCTGTTATACATGTAGGGTGATGAAGAAAGATTTCACTGATAAAGTGGAATCTGAGCATAAATCTAGAGGAAGACAGAGTCATGTTTCAGTTATAGCATCAGCAAATACAAAGACTCTGAGGCAAGAGTATGACTAGATTATCTAAAGAACAATGAGGACAGCTTGTCCTTTCAATAGCATATAAAACATTTAAAAAAAGAAAAAAGTATAGGCCTTTTAATTCTTTCTATCATTATCATTATAAAAAGAAATATAATGAATTTTGGTGTCTTGAGCTTTAGAAACACTATGCTAGAGAAGAAATGATGTGCTAGTAAGTGGCTTATCCTACCATTTCATAACAGAAGTAAGTCTATCAACTATATCAGGGATCAGCAAACTGTGTAAAGTTTATTAGAACACAGCAATGCCCATTTGTTTACATATTGTCTATAGCTGCTTTCATACAACATAAGAGAAGGGTGTTGCAACAGACATCTTACAGCCTTCAAAATCTAAAATATTTACTATATGACCCCAGAGAACAAGTTTGCAGACCCCTGAACTAGAAAAGTAGAGATATTTCAGTAAGTGAGATTCGAAATTAAGACAGCCATAAAACTACCATAATATATAAAATAAGTCAAATACCGGGTAGATACTTAAAAATATCAAAGCATCATTGTCTCTAGAGTATCTTCATTTTCTTCACATTGGCAAGAACTTACCAATTTTACTGCTGATCATTTAGACAGATCTATTTTCATATATATAGAAACTTAACAGCAAACTTTCTTCCCTCCTTCCCTTTTTTTTTTTTTTAAAAGATTTTATTTATTTACCTGACAGAGAGAGAGATCACAAAGGGACAGAGAGGAGAGAGGGGGAAGCAGGCTCCCCGATGAGAGAGCCCGATGCAGGGCTCAATCCCAGGACCCTAAGATCATGACCTGAGCCGAACGCAGCGGCTCAATCCACTGAGCCACCCAGGCGCCCCTCCTCCTTCCCTTTCTTAACATGGTAATGGTCACATACCAGGTAAATGTTATATACCTGGTAATAGTTACACAGAAATTCAGCGAGGAAAGAATCTCTTCTGCCCCAAAAAGTTCTTTCCAAAAGTGCTACACATGTCCACCTGGGTGGCTCAGGAGACTAAAGCCTCTGCCTTCAGCTCAGGCCCTGACTCCAGGGTCCTGGAATCGAGCCCGACATCGGGCTCTCTGCTCAGCGGGGAGCCTGCTTCCCCTCCTCTCTCTCTGCCTGCCTCTCTGCCTACTTGTGATCTCTGTCAAATAAATAAATAAATAAAATATTTTTTTTAAAGTGCTACACATAATTTAATGCTGATCTTAATTACTAGTAGCTGCTATCACATTCAAAACAATGATCAGCTGAAGCAAATTTAGGAGGCTACAGAAACTTCTTAACAAATGACTAGGGTTTTAAAATGAAATTTTCAAGACTCAAGAAGGATAATTTGTAATATCTTCCCCAAGGTCATTTTATTTTAAAGATTTTTATTTACTTATTTGTCAGGAGGGGGATGGAAAGAGAGTGAGGCAGGCAGAGAGAGAGGCAGGTTCCCCACTTAGCAAGGAGCCCAATGTAGGACTTGATCCTAGGACTTTGGGATCATGACCTGAGCCAAAGGCAGATGCTTAACTGACTGAGCCACCAAGGTGTCCCTCCTAAAGTCATCTTAAAGATATTATATAAGAATGTTGGTTATGTGCAGAACCCTGCATCAAACATGGAAGATGCCAGGGTGGCAGAATATAGCATCTCTGCCTGCAAGTCTGCATTATGGTGGAAGATTATATATAATTGCTGGATAAAGGTATAATATGGCCAGAAGTAAATATTCATTACATAATAATAAATGCTACCTTGGCGTTTTTGGTCAATAAATTTGAATATGATATTTAGAATGAGACGGATGATAGTTGTAGGAATTGGGAATCCAGAAGGAAAAGGACAAAGGACTATACGTGTTTTCTTATTTTTTAATGTGTTACAAAGCACATTTTAGCATCCGTATCCAATACCAAATTCTGTACATTGTGGTAAAAATCTTTGGTTTAACATCCAGTGATATTAAACAGGCAGAGTTCTGAAGGAAGGTGTCATTTTTGTGAAGTTATGCAAGAGTAACCATGATGTAGAAAATTACAATCCAAAAAATAATAAATATGACTACTTACTTAAAGTGAAGGTACAATGATAAAAACACAAAAGAGAAAAAAAGTGTAACAAGTGATAGGACAGCATTTAGTACGTAAAACTTAAGTTTAGCCAGTAAAACTTAGTTTCACTGCTAAACTACAGACTGTATTCAAACTACACAAACAATAGGTTGTGTTCAACTCTCACCAAAATCTGAGTATCTGTAGCCTGTTCTTGGACCATCTGAATTGCTTTTGCCAGATCTTCCTCACCTTCTGGAATGCTAAAATTGTCATCTGGTATCTAAATCAAAGAGAAAAAGAATAGGAAGAGCAATCAGGAACATAAAAATACCTTACTTCATTTCAGAAATAATTTTTTCTCACAAAACAATGGATAAAAAAAATACACCTTATGTAAGACATGATGTCAGGCTGAAGTTCTGTGACAAATGGATAACTTACAAGCAGGACATAACTCAATGTCACCTTTGATTAAACCCGAGATCAGCTTATGGGCATTCGCTCTTATGTATAAGGATAAACACAGTCCAACAATTGTGCCGAGAAAAAATTTAAGGCCGCTCCATTTTGGCAACTTACTAGCAACTACCAATGCCTAGTTTATTTAAAAAAATAAAATAAAACAGAACTCACTGCCTAGATGCTAAGTTCTTGGAAGAATGTAACTGACTGTAGTTATGACATTAATGATGGTTAAAACTTAGCACATACTTCTTACGTGTTGATCAGTTCTGTCTTTCATATGAAACCTTCAGTAATTTCATGTGGCACATATTCATATTATCTTTATTTTAGTAATAGTAATAAAAAGTTTATCTACTGTTTGTTCTTTTACTCGCCCAGGCCACAAACTGCCGGGCTTGCTTTCACAGTTGTACTTACAACGTCTGTCATCTAGGAGCAACTCAGTGTGCCAAGTCTCAGAAATAATGATAGGTCCCATCTGAACAGTGAATTAAAGAGAAGTGTGAGACAGGAACTACACTATACAGAATTGAGCTGAAAGGAAGCATGGGATCTGAGCTACCGCCAGTAGTGGGACTCTGGGAATCCCATCCAAGAGCAGAATGGATGTTAGGGAATGCGTGCTGGACAGAGAGGACAATCTGTAGTAAGGATCCACAAAGCAAGGGAGAAGAAGCTAACTTTGAAGCACAAGTACCAGGAAAACCAAAAGAGCCAGATGCATTAACCAATCCAAACTTTCAAACAGAACTTTTACCCTTCACTCTTAAATAGCTGGTATTAGGTAATTCAGCAAAAAAACAACATCTCTTAAGGAAAACAAAAAATAAAATAAAATAAAATGAATGTTTCATAAGAATGACTAGTGAATTTACCGGCTAAATACCTAAAGTGAAAAAATTACCTCTTCATATTCATAGTCATCTTCAGATGCTTCAGTTATGGTGACCTCTGAAACCTTGTCAAGTGTCAATCTCAAAATATATGGAAAAATGATTTATTTAAAATTGATTTGATGTTAAAATTTAGTATCAGATCCAGTTATCTTACCAAGCTGGTAAATATAATTTAAACTGTTTTTTTTTTAATTTCTTTTCTCTGTACAACCTACAAATATATTTTGAAACAAAATATTTTTATTATTTTAAATTATTGTTCTACATAACCCAAACCTATGAAAAACTACCTTTCCATATGTCTATTTACTATCTAATGATTTCCAATTCGATTCTAAGGCTTACAAAAATGTATATGATATGATAAGATAATATAAATTAGAAAAAGATAAGAAAAATGATGGACAGGAAAACTATGGCAGTAAATTTTTTAAATCTATCTTAAACTAACTTAATTTCCCAAACCTTCTGAGTCACTCACAGTGTACTCTAACTTCTTTATTTAAAGCATTATGAATTTTTCAAAAGCACACCAATATTTAAATATAAGTAAAAAATATTTCAATGTTTTCATAATAAAAGTTACTTTAACCTCTACTTTTTTATTACCTCAACTTTAAAATTAAATTTTGTTCTCAGGAAAGGAAGCCTAATTTTTAAGCAAATGTAAACTATACAGTAATCCTAATTCAGTACATCATAAATTATCAATAAATAAACATTACCCAACTTTTGTATCAACACAGATGGGACTGGAAGAGATTATGCTGAGTGAAATAAGTCAAGCAGAGAGAGTCAAGTTTCACTTACTTGTGGAGCATAAGGAATAACATGGAGGACACTGGAAGATGGAGAGAAGTGAGTTGGGGGAAATCGGAGGGGGAGACAAACCATGAGAGACTGTGGACTCTGAGAAACAAACTGAGGGTTTTGGAGGGGAGTGGGGTGGGTGTTGGGTGAGCCTGATGGTGGGTATTAAGCAGGGCACGTATTGCATGGAGCACTGGGTGTGGTGTATAAACAATGAATTTCGGAACACTGAAAAGAAATAAAATTAAATTATATAAAAAAAGAAATAAACATTAAAATATCAGGAAAATGACCCTAATAAAAAATTCTAACAGCACTGCTGTAAGACTTTCAAAAATTACAAGTTACTTTAATTACAAATGAAAATTTCAAGATAATATTTAATTTTGAAAGAAATCACAATATACACCAGTATTATTTTGTTTACATTTCTTCCTAATGTACACATGTGATTATGCCAAGTTCAAAATGTATGAAATTAAGCTTTTTAACATACAGTAATGGTTATGAAAATCAAAGATGAAATTAGCCTAGTTTTCATCTTGTTACTGGTTATGAGAAATCATCTTCCAAGAGCTAGCTAAAAGTATACAAAACACCTTAAGCTACTTATAGTAAGAATTGGTATCATTTACAAAGTATTTAACAGAAGCCAAGCCCTGTCCTTAAGGGCTTTACATGATGAATCAACTCCTTTCGTCTTCATCCTACCTACAAGCTACTATCATCTCCATTTTGTAGATCAGGATTTACAGGCACAAGGTCACACAGCTAGGACCTAACACAGCTGGGAATCAGCCCTGGAAGTTAGGTTTCACTATGTTATACTTAAACCTCTCGTTATTCAATGTTCGTTTTCTATATTACGTAAACACTTGAAGTGTTTGCCAATTATCTTACACATAGTTCTAAACCTCTAAAAGATAGGTTATGCAGTCTTCAGTTACTCAGCTCCATCATAAGCTGTAAGTCTTCACTGTTTGCTTTACCCACTGGAGGAGACACTTAAACCTAGTTCAGTTATGACCAATCCTTAGGAACCTGACACTGTCAAACAAGAATGTATCTCCCCAAAAAATGGTGAAAAGTAATTTAGGCTCAAAAAAATAACTAGTTAATTCACTAATTAAACAACTAATTAAATGACTAATTAAAAACTGGATTTTTAAATTAAATTAATCTAATTTAGTAGATTAATAGATTAAAATACCACAGAAATTAAAAATTGCATAAAGTTGCATACTTGCAGCTGATCCTATAACTTTGAACTTACCCGTACTGGGTACCAGGACTGAAGTACATTCCTGTATTAGTTATCTACTGCTAACAGTTTCCAATAGCACTGACCTCACTCTCTTTTAATCACTTGCCAGCAGCCTTCTTAAAGACCATGAGGCTTCCACTAAGTCTGTTCAAGGTATTTTAGCTTTCACTACACATCCTACTTAAAGAACTTCCAACATCTGTCCTACATTCAGTTCCAGAGCCACTTTTAAGTTTTTATGTTAGAATCCCACTTTCAGGTACCAAAATCTGTACTTTTTATTACTGCTGCATAACCAACTCCCCAAAACTTAAGGCCTAACAATAAGCATTCATTATATCATAGTATTCATGGTCAAGAATTCAGTAGTGACTTAGCTTGTGTATTTTGATTTGGGGTCTCTCATGCGGCCTCAGTCAAGAAGGCAGCCAAGGCTGCTGTCTTCTGAAGGCTCAACTGAGGCAACAGGATTCATTTCAAAGATAGCTCTAACATTGTTTGCTAAAGGTTTCAATTCTTCCCCATGTGGGTCTCTCCATAAGCTTCTTAAGCATTCTCAAGATATAGTGGCTAGCTACCTCCAGAGTAAGAAATACAAGAAAACAAAGTAGAAGCCACAATACCTTTTATGACCAAGCCTCAGAAGTCACACATCATCATTTATTCACTATCCTATTGGTTACATAAGTTAACCCTATTCAATACATAAGGGAGCTATACAGGAGCATGAGGACCAGGATGTGGAGATCACTGGGCATCATTCTGAAAGCTGGCTATCATAATACCTTAGGAGGTTTCAAGAGTATTAAAGGAGTTAACATATGTAAGGCATTTAGAATGGTGCCTGGCTTCTAGTTAATGCTATGCAAGTATTTGTTATTGTTTTCCTCTTCTAGAAAGAGAGAAGTAGCTGTGGAAAAGTCTCATAAGTCTCTGTGGCCCAGTTCTCCCATGCATTAAGATGAATGGATTAAAAAAATACATTCTCAATCTTCTTTCTTTCTAAATTTATATTTTTCTGACACATTTTCACTTAATTAGATAAAATTTCCTGAGGTCCAGCTACAGGAAATCAGTCCCTTTTTTTATGGAAAAGAATGCCCTCTTCTGAATGACAGTTACTAAAACTTGATTTTGTAAGAAATCACTTGTCTTTAAGTCTCCAGAAAACCAACGCCATCCGTCATCACTGATCATAACATAATAAATTTTACAAGAAGTAAACATTCTAAAATCATTTGGATAGACTCAGAAATTGTAAATAAGCCAACTGATAAGATTAATGTGAGGATGAAACATCAAAGCATAGGTTGTTAATGGCAATGTACAGAAGAAAAAAGTGATTTGTCCTCAAAGCTTTGGAATTATCAAACTTTCCACACTGCTACCTAGAAAATACTCGAGGCAACAGCTTTCAAATCCTAATAATACATTCTGTTTCCCCAAAATCAAAAAGAGTGAAAAAATCTCATTTTATGAACCTTAAAAAGTATTGTCATATGGATCACTATCATATTTATTCTAATAACAATCATGTGAGATTGAGTAACACAGATACAGTCATTTCTAAATTAAAAAAAAAAAAAAAAAGAAAGAAAATGAGTCAGGGAGATTAAGAAATTTGCCAAAAATCACATACCTACTAGCAATAAAGACATGTTTCCTGAATAAAAAGACCAGGAATTTTCTAGAATATCATATTTCTACAGTTTCTACATGTTTCTACAGTAACACAAAAAGAATGTGCAATTTCTATCAAAATCCTACGCAATGAGCTCTCACTTATTTTCCAAACTGTGAAGTGTTGTATTACCAACAGCTAAATCAAATTATTTAAATAGCTCAATTTAAAGACCCTGAAGGAGGAAGAGGTATAAAAGAGCTACATACAGGGCTGCAGACCCAAAGATAAAGTCAGCCAAGGGCAATAGATTAATGAGACAAAGGGTCAGGAAGAGGACAAACATCCAAAATAGGAACCACTATTTTCCTTGATTGGTATTTTCAGTATCCACAAAAATGATTTGTAGAGAAAAATCTTCCCAGGAGCAACTGATTTGAAAATGTGATGTTGCAGTTTACTGAAGAAATAAATGTACTTTGGCAAGTATGTTTGTATGCATCTGTCTATCTGGCTTAGCTGGCCAGTAACACATGGACAAATGCACAAATGAATCCCCAAATGACTGTGCGGCAGTTTACGAATAAGCATACAGTAAAAAAATATATAAAAATTAGTAAATATGAAAATTGAAAAAGAAGAGAAATAAGACAAAGGTAACGCTGCAGTACCTGCCCTAAAGTCTCATGAATTTTGTCAAATGTAAAGCACAAGTCTGACCCAAAGCTTCCCAGCAGTCAGGGTAAAGAGGGCAGTGTAATTAGATACCGATTCAGTATCCATCCAATGAAAACAGAGTTTCTCAGCAGATGCACACCAATTTCTGGTTCGGAAGGCTGAGAGAAATTACACTCTTCGGTTATCATAAAAAAGAACACTGTGGATGGTACAGATATTGCTTCTCTTGGCCCTTGGGACAGCCAGAAAGACTGAGTGAAGCAAGATATGATGAAACACCATGTGTAAAAAAGGCTGGAAAGCACTGCTTTAGAAACAGTGTTGCCAGGATAGGAATAAGCAATTGACCAAGAATTGCCTGAATGATAAAAACCCTTTACTCTGGCTCTACTTTTACTGAATAACTTTCTTGTGTAATCTAATCTCTTAAATGATCCTATTCTCCAGGAAATGTCCATACAATGAAGCTGGTCACAGTTCTCAGGCAAGTGATTTTTTTTCCATTGCAGAATAAGCCAGAATTCTGGCTTAAAATCAGTTTCCTAATGCCAACCTGCTTCTGAGTTCTTACAAAACTCCCTTCTTATTATCTGCCTAGTATTCCTTCAAAGAACATTATTGAACTCCATTTCCAAAATTCATTTTTTCCGTCCTATTTCCTTCAGATGTAGTTATTGCCTTTCTGCCTGTTCGAGGTCAACTTGACATTTAAAATTGTGCCTGGTTTTCTAGTCTGCTCTTGCCCAGGGTACAGTCTGTGATTCCCCTTCCTCCCTGACCTGCAGACACAGCCCATAGCACCACCCACTTTCTAGAGTCAGAGTCTACACTCAGACCAAGGGTCTCACTCCACATGTCTACTCATTTTGGAAGAAATTTAGTAGGACTTGTGATTACTATGAATCAGTTCCCTGGTACTTGGTCACCATGGGTGAACCTAATTGGTTGTTTCTGCTCTAGCAGATTTGTACCAGATCCTTACCTTGTAGATCCTATCAGAAAATAGGCCAATATACATCCATACTGAAAACTGCCAGGTAACCCTAAATCCATCACAGCACTACAGAAGACACAACTGCAAGAAGCCTCAGAGAAACATTTCAGCTGGAGTAATGGAGCAGAGCTTGAGGTCACAGTTGATACAATGGGGTTACAAACAAGGTTCTGCAAATGGACCACAGCCAGAAAGCTATGAACAATTTTCAGATGTGAGCACCATACAAAGTTCCTCACACACTGGTCTCTTCCACTGCTGCACCGGAAGTAGTGATCACTGCCAGCAACTGCATCTTTATAAAGAACTGGAGTGAAACATATAGCTAATTATATTTTACATGATTTCCCAAAGCTACTATAGACAGAAATTGCTTTGTAATCTTTGCCATCACTACAGAGCCAGTGTACACAGAGGCAATCTAAAATCTAGCCTGGATCCTCTATGATCGACATTTTACTTACTAAATTGAAATAAAAGTACTATAAATAGCAAACATCACAGTCATGGTCCCCTTTCTTAGAAATGCCAGTTTCAGTACCAAAGATGGCAAATAACTGGCACACTTGCTTCCATTTCCCCCATTGTTTGCTTCCAGCAGTCTTTCCCACTAAGACTTCAGGAGATCTCAGAACACTTATTAACACAACATACCAAAAAGCCACTACAAATTCAACAGACTCGACAAGAGTAGAAATTTACTGACTACTCCTGCCCCAGACACCACCGCCATCTTCTGCCTCAGAAGCTGGAAAATAACTTTTTTTCAAAAATAAGTCTCATTGTTCTCATGGTGGGCTGTGGTTTAAGTTTTTCCAACTTGTAAGCCAGGTGATCCAAGGATATGAGCTCTACATATTATACCTCTTATCTGAAAATGTAAAGGCCAGTAGTTAAGAAACTGGCCTATAGCCTTGTTACTTCAATTATATTCCTTAGACCAGCAGCACCTGCAGCACCTGGGAGCTTGTTAGCAATGCAGAATCTCAGCCCTGACTGGGACTTACTGAATTAGAGTCCTTTTTTAAAAACCCATATTCTTTCATTCATATGCACATTAAAGTTTGCCCAGACTAGAGGACACACAATAAAATATATTTTTTTCTTTTCAAATAGCTTATGATTTTCATGCAGGTAAAATTTGGCACTACGGGTTTAGTAACATGTTTTTTGTCTAGAGTCTACATTCAGACTGTCTATCCTTTTATTTGAATATATGTAGGGTGCAACTAAGCACCCAGGGGAAAATTTGTTTTTCCAATTATAGTAAGAAATAGATGACCTGAGTATATAATGATTATTAAGGCTTTTAAAAATATCTTCTCACTCAATACTATAAACATTCCAGAGAAATAACATAACAGATGGAAAAAATAACTAAATGTTAAAAATAATAAATAGAATTTTAAATGACAAAAATTCAGTTTTAATTAAACAAAGTGATCAGTGAACATTACTATTGCAATGAAAGATTGTCTATGGAAGCCATTTAAGAAAACCAGCATGAAACTTATTACATGGGGTATCTAAGTATGATGACCATATTTCAGGTGACTAGTTTAGTAAAATCTTTAATCTTTAGTAAAATCTTTAATTTTGCATTTTCATAAACAGTTTACTTCGGGACTGCATTCAGAGTTGATTAGCTTCAAAGGACTGGCTTAGATCCACTCAATCCTCCGAAATTGCTGTTGGGGCCAAAGAAGAACTTTTCAGTGGCCAGCAAACATGTCCATGATCTAACTAGTGAAATTCTTAGTGTTGGAATGCCTTGAAAGATAAAATAATCAAAATTTAGTTAAGGGAGCAATCAGTGCAAAAGGAGGTACACTTTGGGGGGTCCACTTTCCTAGAGTCCATGCATTCCATTATTCTTCCTTGAACAAGTCTTTCAACAGGTAGCAACAAAATCAATTAAGTATTAGCTTTCTTAGTACAGTAATGCCAGCCTGCATCTGCACTTGGATTGAGCATTCCCAAATGTCCATAGCCATATTAACTGCAGTTCCCACTGTAACTGAAAACCTTACCCAAGAGTATTGATTTCTTTTTTTTTAAGATTTTATTTATTTATTTGACAGATCACAAGTAGGCAGAGAGGCAGGCAGAGAGAGAGGAGGAAGCTGACTCCCCCCTGAGCAGAGAGCCCAATGTGGGACTCGATCCCAGGGCCCTGGGATCATGACCTGAGCCGAAGGCAGAGGCTAACCCACTGAGCCACCCAGGCACCCCAAGAGTACTGATTTCTAACACAGAATTCATTCTCAAAGACAACCAACCTCTACAAGCACTTGACCCTTTACAAAGCACATAGTTAAAACCTAGCCTTGTGGGGCACCTGGGTGCTCAGTGGGTTAAAGCCTCTGCCTTTGGCTCTAATCACGATCACAGGGTCCTGGGATAGAGCCCCACATCGGGCTCTCTACACAACAGGGAGCCTGCTTCTCCCCTCTCTCTCTGCCTGTCTCTCTGCCTACTTGTGATCTCTGCCCGTCAAATAAATAAATAAGATCTTTAAAACACAAAACAAAACAAAAAAAACCTAGCCTTGTATTTTACAATGTTGCAAATATCTAAGAGTTCTCCAGAGAACTCATATACTCTGTAAACAGATTTCTTAAAAGCTCTGGAGATAGCTAAAAAAGGAACTAGTGCATGTGTGTTTGTATCTTGACCTATGGAAGTTAAAAAAATAAAAGCAGCGATATCCTGAACTGCTCAAAAGAGAAACAGGTAACTCCTACCTTTATGGGCATTAGATTACAAAGAAGGGGTGTTGCAGGGTTAAGAATTATTTTTCCTCAACACATACTCTAAACTCATAATGGAACCTTTACTAATGAAGCCATTCCCCTCAGAGTGGATCCTGGCTATTTCCGGTGTGGGCCCTATTAATCTGTACATGTTCTTTATGTTTAAATGTTTAACACCAAAGAAAAGGGTAACTTCCTGGAGAATTAGAGTCAGTATCTTGCAAAGACTTAATATTGATATTTTGTTGTCTAGTGCTCTACGGAGCATTTGTTCAGTCATAAATAAGGGCAGCCCAAGACAAAACGCAATAGATTAAAAGTGATTAAGTATATGTGCAAAGTAGAGAACATCAGATTTCTGATTCATTTGTGCATATTATAACTTTTATTTATCTACTGTGATAGTTCAATTAAATTACCTGAGAGCTAAAGACTTTAAACTCAGAAAGTCTCACTTCAGCAACTATCATAATTGCCCTAAGAAACAATGTCAAATAACATTATACAGTCAACTCTTAATTATGCATGTTAAGAGAGCCAGGGGATACAGGGATAATTGGCATTCTA
Source organism: Taxidea taxus jeffersonii (assembly GCA_003697995.1). Taxonomy (NCBI): domain Eukaryota; kingdom Metazoa; phylum Chordata; class Mammalia; order Carnivora; family Mustelidae; genus Taxidea; species Taxidea taxus. The sequence continues at coordinate 62,705 of ML107641.1, read as the reverse complement.
AAGTAATCCTCAAACTTCATTTTAACTAAGAGTTAAAGCCTCTCCCATGACTAAACCTCTTTCCTAAACACCGAAAGTAGGAAAATTGGCAAAATACGTAGTTTTGCTATCCCTTGTCTACCCTTTGGTTGAAACACAAAATATCAGCCAACTAAAGAAAGATGCAAGAAGAGCAAAGGGGCCAGGAAATTCAGAAATTGGATAACAAAATCGTAAAAAGTTAGAGTCGTTTATATTTACAAATATGATTATTTGGAAAATTATTTGTAAGACAGGTTTTGTGCAAACTGCTATATATTGGCAGTCATGACTCAGCAATCTCTCTGAAAATTAAGTAAACCTAAAAACTATGCTATACTGAAGTCCCACAACTTGCAAAAAAGTTAACTCAGTGTGTTTGTCTCAGGTTAACAATTAAACTATGTGTTACAGGAATCATGTTAATGTAGATAAAAACAAGATGCCTGGCTACCATTCACTACCAGGGACACTAGATAACTTTACACTTGATGTAAATAAGTTCTGAAAGAACTGCTGACTTATTTCTGAATTTAAAAAGGATTATTGGAAAAGGCAGCTATTTGTAGAGTTATGAATAGTAGATAGCCTCATTTGAGACATTAAGGCACCAACATTTCATTTAAATTGATTTTGAATTATTCAAACTTACATTCCTAAAAAATGATTGCCTTAAATAAAATACTACATATTATCTTTGGTCTTTCCACCTACGTTCTTCAAAGCTCCCCGAAGTACCAATGTGTACACAGCTGAGTCAGGACAGGTGAAACAGTTTGCCAAAGCCCACAAAATGTATCACTGTTAGATCTCAAGTCTTGATTTAAAGCTGGGGCATTCACAGTTGGACAAAAATAAGGTAGATTTTAGAGTTTCCTTGATATCTTTAAGAATAAAACAGATAATCATCTATCTCCTACCTGCCTGGAAAAAAAGGTATTTTTTTCTCATGAACTCTCCGATCTCTCCAGTACAATTAAGTCTATATGCCCAGACAATGTGAGCTCAAAAGCCATCCCAAGAAATAGGGAACCTAATTATTCATACATTGCTCTTCCATTTTTCTCGTATTTCCATTGGTAATTGTTCATCACTGTCTGATTTCTTCCTATGATCTCTGAGCCTTTCAGCTCACCAGGTCATCATTTAGTTGCTTTAAAATAAGAACGCAATAATTGTATTAAATAGCCAAAAATGAAACTACCTAGGAAGTTGATGCTTACAAAACAAATCATTTAAGCATTGGACAACTGAAGCATCTACAGAATCACAGGTTGAATGCTCAGAGCTTCAGCTCATTAAAGCCCAGAGGCAGGGGTCTTCCCTGGTCTCCTAACTTTCCTGAACTGATTCACACGATATTCTGAAGGCTGGGGGCTTATTTGGGAAGTCGCCCACCTAAGGAGGGCAGAATCAATTTGTTGTACCATCCTAACATAAAACTTCCATCCAAAGTTTGCAGAGTGGTTGGTAAGTACGAGATTCCCGAAGGTTCTTCCAACAGGAACACAGCAGCCTAACTCTCCTAAAAGGCAAAGTCTTTTCAGCGGATAGCTCTCAGGGGAACACGGTGGCACAGACGCCACCTTGAGGTCCAAGAGGCGTTTTGGCCGGCTGGGCGGCCCCAAACCGCACAGAGCGCCCCGGATGGGAAGCCAGCGCCCTCGCCCCCAAACCCGTTACCGAAGGGAGCGCCTGAGGCCGCGCCTACACGTAAGGATACGCTCCAGGTAGTAGGCGCCGTCGGCGACCACCGCCTCCGCGGTGTCCCCAGCAGCCGTGAAGTCCATGCCCAACGCTTCCTCCAGCACCCGCAGGGCGGACGCGGGCATCCCTTGCTTAGCAGCCATAGGAGGCGCTCCCGGGTCCCGCCCGCGACAGCCAGCCTCGCGTCTCCCCGAGAGCAAAAGCCAAGACGGTCGCCCACAGCCGCACGCAGCTCTCGCGAGAGTCTGACACCCTCACTGCTCCCACCTGGCAAGCTCTAGGGCTGCCCAGCCCTAAAGCGTTGTTGCCCTCTGACCTGCACTGGTTACCACGGCAACGTCGTTGCCTAGTTACCCTGGGACGCAGTTCCTGGAGTGGATGAGAGGAGGAGCAAGAAACAGTTGTCTTGGATTATATACATTTTCTTACCGAACCAACTTTTTTTTTTCTTTCTTTTTTTTCCGTTTCGACCCTAGAGTTTCTTTCTCACTTCATATTCTTCCCTAAGTTTCCTTACTCCTGGTTCTTACCTAGCCACCATATCAGCCCCTTAATTTTATGTGTGGAGACCCCCAATTGTCCCTAGGGAAGACTCCTGGAAAAGAGAAAGAAGCCTGCCTAGTGCCAGAAGGGGGGGGGGAAAAAAAGAGGGAGAAAGAGAAATCATTATTGAGTGACTCAGCAGAGCTAACCTCAGTCGCTTAGCAATAAAGACCTAGGGTAGTCACCGTAGTCAATTTCCTTCTTGGCCTCCTTTAAAATATCTATCTGGACATGTGTTTTGACTTCAATTTCATACACTGGGGCGTGAAAGAGTATTTGTAGTGTTGACTCCAGCTAAGAGAAAGACACTTTCATAAGAACTATGAGGTACAAATGTCTTAACACAATGTGTTATAAATAATATTGGCCCGATCACGAGCGCTCCTTTGGCAATGACAGACTCTTCTTCAGGTTTGTATTGTGTATATATCAGAAGCATCTGCTAGGCCTTTTTCTTTGCAGATTCTTTTCCATTCTATGTTTCTTTTTTTTTTTTTTTTAAGATTTTATTTATTTATTTGACAGACAGAGATTACACAAGTAGGCAGAGAGTCAGGCAGAGAGGGGAGGGGAGAAGCAGGCTCCCTGCTAAGCAGAGAGCCCGATGCGGGACTCGAGCCCAGGACCCGGGGATCATGACCTGAGCCAAAGGCAGCGGCTTAACCCACTGAGCCACCCAGGCGCCCCATTCTATGTTTCTTGATGAAAACCGGATGCCATGGGGCGCCTGGGTGGCTCAGTGGGTTAAAGCCTCTGCCTTCAGCTCAGGTCATGATTCCAGGATCCTGGGATCCAGCCCTACATCGGGCTCTCTCCTCAGCAGGGAGCCTGCTTCCCTTCCTCTCACTCTGCCTGCCTCTCTGCCTACTTGTGATCTCTCTCTGTCAAATAAATAAATAAAATCTTAAAAAATCTTTAAAATCTTAAAAAAAAAAGAAGTCTTAAAAATCTTTAAAAATCTTAAAAATTTTAAATCTTAAAATCTTAAAAATCTTAAAAAAATCTTTAAAAATCTTTTTAAAAAATCTTAAAAAAAAAAAAAAGAAAGAAAACTGGATGCCATATCTGGAATATAAGACACAGCATAGAGAGGGGCGCCTGGGTGGCTCAGTGGGTTAAAGCCTCTGCCTTCGGCTCAGGTCATGATCCCAGGGTCCTGGGATAGAGCCCCAAGTAGGGCTCTCTGCTCAGCAGGGAGCCTGCTTCCTCCTCTCTCTCTGCCTGCCTCTCTCCCTACTTGTGATCTCTGTCAAATAAATAAATAAAATCTTTTAAAAAAAAAAAAGAAAGAAAAGAAACTAGGTGCCAAATAGCAATTCATTTTAAAAGCTCCCATTTATTACCAATAATAATAATAATAATAATAGTGGTAATTTCCTAATAGATGATTGAGAGCCTGGATGTTGGAACCAGAGCCTGGCTCCAACACTTACTAGTTAGGACACCTTGGGCAAACCACTTACTGCCTCTAGCCTCAATTTCCTCATTTTTAAAATGAGGATAATAATAATACCTACCACAAAGCATTGTTGCAAAAGGTAAAATATAAAGAATTAGGAACTTATCAGACACAAAAGTAGACACTAAGAAATAGATTTGTTTTCTATTGATGTTAATTGCTTAATTTTGTTATGTTTTTTAGAATAACCAAGGGTCACAGTTAGTCATAATACACCCTCATTTCTCATATCTGTTATTTTAATAACTTATTCTTTGTCCTTGATGTCTCACACCAAACATATCCTCGATGTTCGTCAAATGCAAGAAACAATTATAAGGGGCTGAAAATACAGGAGAAGAACTCTGAAATTGGGGAATCGGCTGCTTTTACAGAAAGTCTGTTCTTTTTTCCAAAGGGAGGCATTAGCTCACACACTCAGATTTGTCTTCTGTAAACACTTGCCTGAGAAATGGCCTGGGTGAGAAATAGTCAGGGCTTTGCACATCCAGCAAGGCATAAAGGAGCATGAGAGAGCCAGGAAGAAAGGTCTCTCTGAACAATTAATGTTTACTTTGATTTGTGTGAGTGTGTATTACATTGGCTGTTGGCTGTTGTTAGCTTTTAGATATAATATGTATATCATAAGATTTGAATCCTGGCTCTTCTGTATGATCTTTTTTTTTAAAGATTTTATTTATTTATTTGACAGACAGAGATCACACAAGTAGGCAAAGAGGCAGGCAGAGAGGGGAGGGGAGAAGCAGGCTCCCTGCGGAGCACAGAGCTGGATATGGAACTCGATCCCTGGACCCTGGGATCATGACCGAGCCGAAGGCAGCGGCTTAACCCACTGAGCCACCCAGGCATCCCAACTTCTGTATGATCTTAATTAACTTAAGGTCCTTGAGCCTCTAGTTTCCTCTTCTCTAAAACAGATATTTTAATACCTATGTTACTAAAATAAAAATAGTAAATGAAATGTCTTCTTTAGGAAAATGTATATTTACCTCTCCTGCCCATTTTTTAATTAGATTATTCATTTTGGGGGTGTTGAATTGTATAAGTTCTTTATATATTTTGGACTAACTTTTTATCAGATATGTCATTTGCAAATATCTTCTCCCATTCCATAGGCTTTCTTTTAGTTTTGTTGATAGTTTCCTTCACTGTGCAGAAGCTTTTCATTTTGATGAAGTTCCAACAGATTATTTGTGCTTTTGTTTCCCTTGCCTCAGGAGACCTATCTAAAAGCAATTTGCTATAGTCCATGTCAAAGAAGTTATTGGCTGTGTTCTCCTCTAGGATTTGTATGGTTTCAGGTCTCACAGCTAATTCGTTCATCCATTTTGAATTTATTTTTGTGTGTGATGTAAGAAAGTGGTCCAGTTTCATTCTTTTGCATGTTGCAGTACAATTATCCCAACACCAATTGTTGAAGAGACTGTCTTTTCCCCATTGGAAATTGTTCCCTGCTTTGTTAAAGATAGTTAACCATAGAGTTTTGGGTTCCTTTCTCAGTTTTCTATCCTGTTCTGTTCATCTATATATCTGTTTTTGTGCTAATAACATACGTTTTTAGAAACATGTAGCACTCAGAGCATCTGGGTGGTTCAGTTGGCTAGGTGTCTGCCTTCTGCTCAGGTCACAATCTCGGGGTCCTGAGATCCAGTCCCACATCCCACGTGGGGCTTCCTGCTCAGCCAAGAGTCTGCTTCTCCCTCTGCCTGCCCCTCCTCCTGCTTGTGCACGCATGGACTCTCTCACTCTCTATCAAATAAATAAATAAAATCTTTTAAAAAGTTTTATGGAAACATGCAGCACTCAAAAAAGGGGAAGGTTTTAATAGAGTCATCAAACAATAAATAATGGCCATTATCCACCACGTCAGGTAGAAGAGAATTGGGAAAGATTCTTGTCAAAAAGCTTTTTGTTTTTTATTAAAAAAATGTAGTAACTCAAAAAGATACCATCACTGCACTCCTCAAGGAATTTGTTTTAATCTGGACATCTTATTCTCTAAAAATTCCAAATAACCAAAGTTTAACTTCAGAGTTCCCAATCTGATTTTATCAATTTCATGGATTTTATTTAAATTGACAAGCCACCCAAGATACTTTTGGTTCAGTTATAATTTGAACACATTTCACAGGGACTACACTACAGTATATTTAAAAGTTCAAATTAAAAGCATCTTTAATATTTTTTAACTTTTAGATCTCTACAATAAACATATAACTTATTAAAACAATGCAATAAAAGCAAAAATAATCTTAACAAGTACAAACAGAACCAATAATTGCCTTCAGAGAAGAAAAAAAAAAAAAAACCAGGATATAAACTTCTGTGGTGACTGCTAATATCTTAAAACTAATATGTCTTTTAAAATATTTTTACATTGGTATTACTGTTCTGTTAGCTGCTGGTTTAATTTTTAAAGGGTGTGAATGCCTCGCTAAGGAAAAACAAAAACTTCAGATCATAGTAGTGGATTCAATTATAGTGCTGTCCTACAGTCCTGCTATCATGTAGTCTTTCTATTCTATAGCCCTTCCTTTTTAAAAATATTTTACAAGCTTCTTTGAAGTGATGAAAAAGAAAGTAACTTCACATTTTGACGAATGAATGGCAAGCTCTCTAGTTGTCTCTTGAATGTGTTCCTGAAAGAGGTAAATAAAGAAAGAAAATGGAGACAGTCAATATAAAGCAACAAGTATAAAGGACAACAGATTTTATTTGATCCTGGCCTAAATGTTTCATTTTTGTAAAAGTGAAATTATTTTTAAAAGCAAAACCAGGAAGTAATTTGACAATGGATTTACTCTCCCCATTTGTAGTTTCAAAGCAGAAAATATTCATATGCAAAAATATAGTAAAGTACTATGCAGCTTTCACAAGTATGAGTGTTAATTGCTTCCAATCCAGCCCAAGCCATTTACTGATGTATCTCTTTATAAAAGTAACTATTTTATTTTCTTTCAGAACTTCACAGTAAGTGGTAGCCAGTTTTAGAATTTCAGAACTCATAAGAAGTAATGGTCATTGACTATGGTGAAAATTATAATTTTTCAAGAATACATCTATATTTTCCCTTTTTATATGATTAAGCTTTTGAAAACCCATGTCTCCTGTACTCTTGGTTCGAGTAGGTCAAACATGTTCAATCCTCTTATTCTGAGGATCACAAGACCCTGGATTAACCTGCTAAGAATATTTCATCCCATTTGACTACAGTGATCAGTTCCTGAGTTGGCATGTGATCTAAAAGGAACCAATGACACATGATGGGAATTTGTTGGGAATTCTGGTAAAGAGACTCTTACTCTGTTCCTTGGGACTTATGTTCCCAAGTTGCCACAGCTACCTTGTAAGTATGAAGGAAATTTCTGTCTAAGAATTGAGTCAATGTGAAAAAGCAAGAAAACCCAAGTCCAGATAAAATCACCTGAACCTCTAGTACACACATTTATATTTCCTTGTTCTGTCAGCTAGAAATAATATCCCTATAAAAATGAGCACATCTATGACAAAATCTTGGTTTCTAATACCATTTTTCAATAAAAGGGATGGCCATTGGGGAATTGCCAAATGTAGGGCTGAGCTGAGAATGTATAAGTTGAGCCTGGAAAATCTTATAGTCCCAGAAAGTAAAAAATACTCCCATCACTAAGAACTAACAATAATAGAGTACATTAAAGAGAGACAGGAGCCAGTTGAAAGAGTTCCTCAAAATATGCAAAGCTAGAACAATTTGAGCAACAAAATTAATAAAGTAGTATTGGGGGTATAACCCAAAGTATAAAACAAATATTCATGAGTCAATTTAATATAAATAAATGATTACATGCATAAATAAGCAGAGGAGAAGGACACATCTCCTGTCAAGAATTCCAAATAATATATGTAGGTGTGCCACGTTATGAGAGTGGAGCCTAATTCTCCATCCCTTAAGTGTGTACTACACATGGTGACTTTCTTCAAAGAATATAATATGGAAAGGGGGAGTAGAAAGAGTAACTTTAAAATGGAGAACCTTGGCAAACTACCTCAAAAACCCATGACCCCAGACTAATTATGAGAAAAATATGAGACAAATCTCAGTTAAGGGACATTCTACAAAACACCAGTACTCCCTAAAATAGTCAATATCATCAAAAGCAAAGAAAATGTGAAAAACCATCACAGACTATAATGGTTAACTATAATGTAAGATCTTGGAACAAAAAAAATGGACCTTAGGTAAGTATTAAAGAAATCTGAATAAAGTATGGATGTCAGCTAATAATAACATATCACTATTGGTTCATTATGTATGGTAATTGGACCATATTCATGTAGGATGGTAATAACAGGGAAAACTAGGTGTGTGTATATGGGAACTTTATATACTATCCTCACAACTTCTTAGTAAATCTAAAACTATGCCAAAACTGAAAGTTTATTTAAAAAAATTATTCAACTCTTTTTGCCCTAAACAAAACTCACCCCTTGACATTTCTCTTACTTGAAACAATAAATTACTTTTGCTTCAGCTAATTTCTGTTGGGCTTTCTGCCACTTGCCATTCAACAAGACTCAGGTGATACATCTTTATTATTTTCACAAGATATACTTTACTGCTGTGGGTTTTTTTTTTTTTCCTAAAAAAAGGTCTGATATAACATATCTATGTGCATTTAACAGAAAGATAGAAGATACATGGTTTCTTCTCATACATAGTTGAAAACTGGTGAGTTATTTTAAGAATTTCAGGGCACCCTCTTCTATCTTGTCTACTGGTCACGTGCTTCCTTATCTATGGATGGAAAAGAGAAAGATAAAAAGAAGTTGCCAAGTTAAAGCAACAACAATGGCAGTGATTGGAAAGAGAAAAATTTTGCAGAGAACAGTACAAGTTAGAAGGTGTAGTTGGAGCAAGGGTATGTAGAAAAGGAAGTCCAACATGGGAGATCATCATGACAATTCCAGCAGTGAACATCAAATGCACATCTAATGCCCACATCCAGCACTGGAGGCTTGTTGTGGAAATTCCTCTATCCAATATTCAGTGGGATGTATAGCAAGCAATTTCCAAGACAGCTTTGTTAGATGGAGCTTTCTTTCAGACATTGAAGTTTAAATGCCACATTTCCATAACTAAAAGCAACAGAGCAGATTTATCTAAAGCGTTTTGTAATCCCTGATTGATTATAATATTTCTTAGCATTCCACAGTTATTCAGGCCAGTAGAAATAACAAAGAAAGAAAAAGGAAAAAGGAAAGGAAAGGGGAGGAGAGGGGAGGGGAGGGGAGGAGAAGAAGGAAGGAAAGGAGGGAGGAAGAGAGGGAGAAGAAAGAATGAAAAACAAAAAAACCTTCCTCTTGGACACATATCTGCAATGCTCAATTCTTTGGGAAAGATGGGAAACAGAGTTTGAATTTTCCCGTTTTAAAAGATAACCCTTTTATTGTTTGTCGTTCCTCCAGTGGGAGAGTAGGGCTGGTAGTAGATAAGCCGGTTAGCATACTGTATTTGGAATGGTCAGTTTTGGGGAATGCTGGCATAGAGAGTTGTGTCTCAATGATTTATCAAAGAGGGCTGAGTGTAAACTGAGTCCAGGAACAAGACACATGCAGCTCAGAAATTCAGGAAAAATCAGAGTAATGGATTAAATGGTAGGTAATAAATAAAAAGCCAAGATACATATGCCAATTCTAAAGGAGTCAGATTTTAATTATTATAATGAAAAATGTTGTATATATTATGATAAATGAATTCTTCAGTTCAATACCCACGCTTGCTTTAAACCTTATATCTCTCCACCACACCCTGTCAAAGTTCTGACCCCTCTGAAATGGCTGGACCCCGGGTGATGAGAAGAAAGAAATGTTATCAAAATTCCCTTCAAATGGAACCAAGACACCACAATGGCAGGTTACTGGAGGAAAAAGCCTGCAGTGAGAGTGAGGACCCCAGCTATCAGTGATATTGGTTTGGGCACAGTTGTGGAGATGCTCAGTTGACTTAGACTTGAATTAGACCGAGGTCTAAATCTTTTGCCTCTGATTTTCTGGTAAATACTGCAACTATTATAGTAAATAAGAATGCTTATTTCATACCATTATCATAAGAATTTAGAGCTTAATAAATATGAAGCACAATGCTTGGCATACTGTAAATAAACAATAATTAAGATCACAATTTCTAACTGATTAATTACATTTTACTCACTGAACATACCTACATTAGAGAACTATTTTGTGCTAGGCACAACACTAAGCTTAAGAGAAGATATAAAAATCCACATGTTTATTCTATGCTACAGAAATATTAGTATTGAAAATCTCTATTTGTTAATCTAGATTTTTTTTTTTGGTGTTAATAATATATGGACCTAAGTTCCAGATGTACCTTCCTCCAACCTCCACACCATTATCTTGAGCACTTCCTTTGTTTTTCTTATCAATAATTTAAAAATTAATTGGGCACAAGGAGGTGCTTCTAAAGCTTTAGTAATATCTGCAGGAAAAAAATAATCTATGTTTCACAAAAATATAAGAGGGATTTTGATAATAAGAGTTGCCTGATGACAAAATAAAGCAGGAGAAATGGGATCTAAGTAAGGATAGCAACAACTAACTAAGCTAACAATTATGAAGGCTCTAATTTTCCGTACTTTAAGTAGAATTCTATAGAAACTGACATCCTCCCAATATTCCCTAACATTTCTCATGTGTTTACAGAATATTATTTTTAAATTCTTTAATAACGCCAATATCCAGAAAATGTTTGTTTATGTAAATTTACTTATTCATTATCATTTTTCATATTTATATACTTTAAGCAGTCAATGCCTTGCAATAATTTTTTTTACACAGAAACATTTGAAATATTAAAACAAATAGAGTAGAAAATATTCATATGACTGAACTTAGCAGCAAGAGAACATTAAGTAGGGGTTATTACTAAATGATCAAGAATTCCTAATAAACATATCAGAATGTCCACTGGCTACTGCATTGAATACTTGAATTTAGAAGGAAATAAATATTTTATTTTCTAAGAAACTTCAGTCATGGAAAAAAATTTTCAATAAGATTATTCACAATTTTGGCTTCTGAGAATAAAACATAATCTGGAAAATATTTCTGAAAATCCCTCTTCCTATATGATTTTGTGACTGTGAAAGACATTGAGCCTATGACCACCCACAGCACTTTCAACCATTAGTTTTCATTCCCTGACAAGTAGTGAACTATAGTGTCTTTTTATGCTTATCATTTCAACTTATGATATTACAAAGTGTCTTTTATCATTTTCTTCTCTATATTTTTGGCCAATTTGTGAGAGCTGTTTGTAATAACTGATATTAGGTTTTAGTGTATAAATTATATTATACATATTTGTCCACATTTGTTATCTTGTTATTGACCTCATAATATATTTAAAAATGAAAAACTTTCAATTTTCCTGTAGTTAATTGTAGTTATATTTTCTTTTATGTCTTAAATGCTCTCCTAAATGCTAAAAGCCCCTAATGTTCTTGTTTTTTATTTGCTACATTGGTCTTTAATTCATCTATGGTTTATTTTGTGTAGAAGATAAAATAGATTCCTACCCAGTGGCTAGTCAATAGTACCAGAACTTTTTAAAATAATTTCTCCTTTCCCAATGAATACATCATCATTTTATACTGAGATTATTCATGAAATACTTATTTTATTCTTGTAATTTTTTTTCTATACCAATGCCATGCCAATTCATGTTTAGTGGTTTTGTTTTGGGGTTTTTTTTTTTTTTTTTTTTAGATATAGCGTTTGGAAATCTAGAACATCAAGACTTCTTTCATATACTTCTTTTTTCTTAGTTAATTTGGGGCAAAAGACATTCATATTATTTGTACATGTCTCTTCCCTCCCAAAAAAAACCCACTTCGGAATTCTAATAAGAGTTGCATTGAGGGGTGCCTGGGTGGCTCAGTGGGTTAAGCCTCTGCCTTCGGCTCAGGTCATGATCTCAGGGTCCTGGGATCTAGTCCTGGGGTTCTCTGCTCAGTGGGAGCCTGCTTCCTTCCCTGCCCCCGTCTGCCTCTCTGCCTACTTGTGATCTCTGTCAAATAAATAAATAAAACCTTAAAAAAAAAAAAAGAGCTGCATTGAATATGTATATTAATCTTAGAAGCATTGACTTCCTAACAATGTCTTCCCATCCAAGGACAATAGTACACTTTTCCATTTGTTCAATATTGTTTTATGTCCTTCAATAAAATTTTATACTTTTACATCATGAACTATTCCAAAGGTATATAAAGTATGATAAATTATTTATTATGTACATTTTACAGAGATTAAATGATTCTTTCGCTTAAGAAAATATTTTATATAAAACAACTCCCAGTTATGAGGAGCTCCTTGATTTAAACTACTTCATTTTGTTTTGCGAAGCATATCTATGATTTCATTTCACTTGATTTATCTAATAGCTATTGAATTCAATCAATATTCTCTACAAACTATTTTCAGATAAAATTCTATTTAAGGGACGCCTGGGTGGCTCAGTTGGTTAAGCAGCTGCCTTCGGCTCAGGTCATGATCCCAGTGTCCTGGGATGGAGTCCCACATCGGGCTCCTTGCTCAGCAGGGAGCCTGCTTCTCCCTCTGCCTCTGCCTGCCACTCTGTCTGCCTGTGCTCGCTCTCTCTCTCTCTAACAAATAAATAAATAAATAATCTTTAAAAAAAATTCTATTTAACAGTTTGTTCCATTCTAACTCATTTTTGATCAATATACTTGTACTGATTGCTTCATCTTGATATATTGCACCACAAAATATCAAAAAAATAAGGAAACATGGTATATTCCAATAAAGGATTTAGTAGTTAACATGCAAATTGATTCAGATTTGATTAATGCATACTACCCTTTCTTCCTACAGTCTCCTATTTACTTTCTTTCCTTCCTCCTTTCTTTGCCTTCCAAATATTCAAATTTCAGATGATTTAAAACTGTATATGTAACTTTTTTGATCTTCAGAAGAAAGTGAATAAAAAATATGATATTCAGGGGAGACTGGGTGACTCAATCGTTAAGCATTTGCCTTCAGCTCAGGTCATGATCCAGGGATCCTGGGATCGAGCCCCACTTCTGGCTCCCTGCTGAGTGGGGAACCTGCTTCTCCCTTTCCCACTCCCCCCGCTTGTGTTCCCTCTCTCACTGTATCTCTCTCTGCCAAATAAACAAATAAAATCTAAAAATACATATATATAATACTCAATGCAACACATATTTATTGATTTCTTCCATGAGCAAATAACACACGGTTCCTTATTCCAAGAAGTTTACAATCTAATAGAGAATTCTACTTTGAAAAATTATTTAAGAAAAAAATGTCTGTTCCAGAAATATATAGCAGCATAAAATTAGAAAATGTTACTGAGATAATGAGAAGGGGGAGGAGACATAACTTAGGTTAAGAATAAAACAAAGATGAACAAAAAGAAAAAAATCCAAATAATGAAAAGAAGAAAAGTGGATTCAATATACATGATGTGTGTGATCACATAGAATACATTTTGAAAATAAGCTTTAAAAATTTATGGTGTTGGGGCACCTGGGTGGTTCAATCACTTGAGCATCTGCCTTCAGCTCAAGGTCATGATCTCAGAGTCCTGGGATTGAGCCCTGCATCCAACTCACTGCTGGGTGAGAAGCTCACTTTTCCCCCTCCTTTTGCCTGCCACTCCCCCTGCTTGTGTTTTCACTCTCTGTGTTAAATAAATAAAATCTTTTTTAAAAAATTGTGGTTTCACAGTTGACTTTCTATTTAAAACTATAAACTGATCATATAATTTCAAAGTGTAAACCATCACCTTTCTTGCAAGTGATTCTCTAAGCTTAGTGTTCAAACCAGCAGCAGAAGCTGCACTTGGGAACTTGTTAGAAATGCATATTCCATCTCACTGATCTCTAATATTGATTATTTCCCTTCTTGTGTGTGGGGTTGGCTTAATCTGTTGTTGATTTTCCAGTTCTTTAAAGTGTAAAGAGAGCTAGTGTATTCTGGATTTTTCAATTTTTTTGAGGGAGGCTTGGATGGCTATGTATTTCCCCCTTAGGACAGCCTGTGCTGTATCCCATAGGTTTTGGACCAAAGAGTTTTCATTCTCATTGATTTCCATGAATTGTTTTAAGTTCTTCTTTGATTTCCTGGTTGATCCAAACATTCTTAAGCAAGGTGGTCTTTAGCTTCCACGTGTTTGAAATCCTTCCACACTTTTTCTTGTGGTTGAGTTCCAGTTTCAAAGCATTGTGGTCTGAGAATATGCGAAGAATAATCTCAATCTTTTGGTATCAGTTGAGCCCTGATTTGTGACCCAGTAGTTGTCTATTCTGGAGAAAGTTCCATGTGCACTCGAGAAGAATGAGTATTCTGTTGTTTTAGGGTGGAATCTTCTATATATATATCTATGAGGTCCATCTGGTCCATTGTGTCCTTCAATGCTCTTGTTTCTTTATTGATTTTCTGCTTGGATGATCTGTCTATTACTGAGAGTAGTGTGTTAAGATCCCTTATTACTAATGGATTCATATCAATATGATTCTTTATCTTGATTAACAGTTGTCTTATGTAGTTGGCTGCTCCCATGTTGGGGGCATAAATATTTACAATTGTTAGATCTTCTTGGTGGATAGACCCTTTAAGAATGATGTAGTGTTCTTCTTTATCTCTGACTACAGTCTTCAGTTTAAAATCTAATTTATCTGATATGAGAATCGCTACTCCAGCTTTCTTTTGAGGCCCATTGGCATGAAAGATGCTTCTCCATCCCTTCACTTTCAGTCTGGATATATCCTTAAGTTCAAAATGGGTCTCTTGTAGGCAACATATAGACTGGTCAAAGGCAAAGGAAACAAAAGCAAAAATGAACTTTTGGGACTTCATCAAGATCAAAAGCTTCGGCACGGCAAAGGAAACAGTCAACAAAACAAAGAGGCAACCCATAGAATGGGAGAAGATACTACAGACAAAGGGCTGATATCCAAGATCTATAAAGAACCCCTCAAACTCAACACACACAAAACAGATAATCGCATCCAAAAATGGACAGAAGACATGAACAGACACTTCTCCAAAGAAGACATGCAAATGGCTAACAGACACATGAAAAAATGTTCATCATCATTAGCCATCATGGAGATTCAAATCAAAACCACATTGAGATACCACCTTACACCAACTGGAATGGCCAAAAGCAACAAGACAGTAAACAACATGTGTTGGAGACAATCTGGAGAAAGGGGAATCCTCTTACACTGTTGGTGGGAATGCAAGTTGGTGCAGCCACTTTGGAAAACAGTGTGGAGATTCCTTAAGAAATTAAAAATAGAGGGGTGCCTGGGTGGCTCAGTGAGTTAAAACCTCTGCCTTCAGCTCAGGTCATAATCCCAAGGTCCTGGGATCAAGTCCCACATCGTGCTCCTTACTTAGCAGGGAGCCTGCTTTCTCCTCTCTCTCTGCCTGCTTCTCTGCCTACTTGTGATCTCTGTCTGTCAAATAAATAAAATCTTAAAAAAAAAGAAAGAAATTAAAAATAGAGATTCCCTATGACCCTGCAATTGCACTACTGGGTATTTACCCCAAAGATACTGATGTAGTGAAAAGAAAGGCCATCTGTACCTCAATATTCATAGCAGCAATGGCCACAATCGCCAAACTGTGGAAAGAACCAAGATGACCTTCAACAGACAAATGGATAAGGAAGATATGGCCCATATATACAACAGAGTATTATGCCTCCATCAGAAAGGATGAATACCAAACTTTTGTATCAACATGGATGGGACTGGAAGAGATTATGCTGAGTGAAATAAGTCAAGCAGAGAGAGTCAAGTATCATATGGTTTCACTTACTTGTGGAGCAAAAGGAATAACATGGAGGACATTGGGAGATGGAGAGGAGAAGTGAGCTGGGGGAAATCAGAAGGGGAGACAAGCCATGAGAGACAGTGGACTCTGAGAAACAAACTGAGGGTTTTGGAGGGAAGGGGGGTGGGAGATTGGGTGAGCCTGGTGGTGGGTGTTAAGGAGGGCACATATTGCATGGAGCACTGAGTGTGGTGCATAAACAATTAATGCTGGAACACTGAAAAGAAATTAAATGAAATTAAATGGAAAAAAATAATAAAGGTCATCTCGAAGTAAAAAAAAAAAAGCAAATTCTAGGTCCCAAAACAAACAACGAATCAGAACCTCTGAGGTGCAGTCAGTAATCCATGTTGTAACAAGCTTCCCAGATAATTTTAATGGACACTGAAGTTTAAGAACGATTCCCCTACCACATTTTTCAACTAGTTTCCAATGGTTGTCTTCAATACATCTGGATGTAAATAATGTAAAAATTGGTGCTTGTAAACAGGTGTTCAGTACTGTGCTTTTCAGTTTTCTCCGGCCAGTCATTAAGTAGTTGATGAAGTCACCAGCATGTTCAAGATAGCTCCTTATCAACTCTTGTTGATCTCTGGGTAATCTGCCCTAAATGCTATTTCTTATTCACAGAAATTTTTCCCAGTAGATAACTATGCCCATTGTAATTTTAATTACTACCCAAGAAGGGTCCAATGACATTGCCCACTAAGTGAGAAAATGACATTAATTCCACCTCCAAAATGGTTACTGTTTACAGTGCCCTGGAGGTATCTGTTGGAGAGACAAGTGGCAGTGGGCAGTCTATAAACACATATACCCACCCACAGAGAATGCATTTCAACAGCTTTGGATTACATTTCCTAAAGAGCTGGAGATCTAAGCAACACCAATAAGAAAACCAATGAAACAAAAAGTTCTTTTGCTCCTGAAAGGATGCACATAAGTGCAGAGGGAATACTTGAATTACCTCATCCATGTAAAATTTTCAGAAGTGTCAAGTAAAATAATACAAAGTTTAAAGCGAGAAAACAATTTACATATCTGTATTTTTAAGTATTATTTTTAAATAAAAATATAGGCATATATCTCCTTAACCAAACCATGAACTTTGTCATCTCTGCTAGAGCTTCATCGTCAACACCTGGCAGATGAAGGGAGACAAATGAAGATACAGAGACAACTTTTTGAACTGGAATTTGATGCCTGTCAGTGTCAAAATCCACAAGATATTGAGGAAAAACCGAAGACCAAGAAGAGAATATTAGTGACTACAGCACGGTCATAAATAATGCAAGCTCTGAAGCAACCATTTACCAGCAGGGTTACACTGGAAAAGTTACTTAACCCTTGTGAGTCTCAATGACTCATCCATAAAATGGGATTATAAAATAATTTACATGGAGCTATAGCCAAGTTTCTGGAACATTATAAGAGCTCAGTAAATCCTGTATATTACTAACTATTTTTATAGACTAATCTAAGACAGGTGTGCCTCCCAGGACTTAGCTGATCTGCCAAATTTCAACTACCAGGTGCAATGGAAAAGCAGAGCAAATTTCCTCTGAAGCACTCCCAGATGTCTCCCACTAGATTTCTGTAGCCCTCGAGTTTCTCTTTCAACTTCTTGGGGAATTGAGCAAGCAAGAATGGGAAGCCAGTGGGCATTGATTCTCAAAGTATGTGCCAGCCAAAGTAAATTTCACTAGCATGATTCCTTTATTTCTATTTATACCTATTCTGAAATAGAAGATAATTCTCTCCAATAGAGCTAAAACCTCAGTAAGGAAATATGCTAGCAGGTGATGGAGGGAAGTGAGAGTCCCACAGCTTCTCAAACAAACATCTCCAAATTTAGTGAAAATAAATGACAGTTAATGAACAAATATACTGAGTTTAACCTGGATTTCATCACACTGGAAATATATGAAAATATTTGATTATTTAATCACAAACTAGAAATGTCTGTTGACATTTCTAATGGATTATAATGTTTCAGTTAATCAACTCATAGTCTTGAGTTCCTGAGACCACAGGAAGGATCCATTTTTCTTTCTGATAGTCATACTCTAAAAACAGAATTACTTCTACATAATTTCATTTTGATAGTTAAATAAATATGTACACACAAACAGTATTTGTTTTAAAAAAGGACAAAATATACTTATAAAAAGAAAAACGTATAGTATGACACCATCCAAAAATGGGAATTCATGATTAATTTTGTAGAAGTTAGTATGTTGTTTCATTTATTTTAAAGTATATTTACACTCAAACTAATTCAACAGTATACCTATAGAGCTACTGAACTGAGGCTAATTAGGTTATTATTCAGCCTGTCAGAAAATATTTAATAATTGTAGAAAGTTCAAAAAATAAATCAATTGCCCAAACCATTGTTAATTGAAACAGACAAGTCAAAAAATAAATCAACATTATGTCAAAGTATATCAACACTGTTTTTGATTGATGAATTTTTTCTTTTGATGTAGCTAGCATTATTGTATAGGAAATTTCCATTTGTAAATTCAAAAATATAACTTCTTCCCTTTCTCATTCATCTCACCTATCATCTGAAAGTACAAATTTTTCTATTTACCTATTCTTTCATCCATTTTTATATTCATCTTCATGGGCTAAGTTAAGCAGAAAAAAGTATGAGCACTCATTATTGAAAAGCTTCTAATAAGTTATATAAAACCCTAATTATTTCACATAGAAAAGATATTGCGGTTATAATGCCAAAAATATTGAAAGCCGGCAACATCTGACTTGAAAGTTACCTTCTAATGTGATATCCAACCAAAGAGCCTAGACTACTTTCTGCTCAGACCACAGAATCATTGCAACTAAAATATAAAATGTAATCAATATGTATCTTATTTATAAGAAATGAAAGTTTTTGATTTAGAAGAAAAAAAAATCTCTCTCAATTGAATTTATTTCCACACCAAAACCAGATTAAATCAAAAGTGGAACACTTTGCTATTTAGAGTTAACCTTTGCTCAGTGAATCACATATTAGGTCCTTCTGATATATTTGAAATAATGAATTTTGAAAGAAAAAGAGGAGGGTATAGAAATAATATTGGTGCTGGAATTTAAAAAGATTAGTTCTTGCCAGTGTGAAAATATTAATTATTTACAAAATAGTCATGAATATATCTTATAACTCAAACCCTGGATTAACAAAATTTGGTGTTAAACTAAGAAAAAAGCAAATCAGAAAACATTAGAGTATATTTCAAAAAGCTAAGTATTATAAAACCCCAGCTATCTGGAACTCTGAATGCTTTATTATTTTGGACCCTCAGATTTTTACAGGCATGTAATGCTCTACCTCTGAAAATCAAAGAACAAAATTTTGGTACATAACTGTTTCTAAAAGGTATTGTGCATTTCTCTGGATCCTTAAATAAAGAATTTTGCTGAAACTCTAAGTCAGCTTGATGAAGCATCATTATTATGAACATCTGCTATTTCACCATCTGTAAATCAAAGACATGTAAGACTGGCTTATTTTAAATGTCTCTAGACATTGTACTTTGTAGTCCTACAACAGCTTTCAGTAGCAATGTGGTTTTCTCCTTTGAGGATAAACTGCTCTCTCTTCTACACACTATCAGTATGTCTACATAAAGTATCATTCTAGATTTTATTTTGTTTTCTCTAATCTGTAAAGGACCTGCCCGAATTGTGTGCAAAATAATAATAAATATATTTTGAAAAACCAATGGAACAAAGTGGTGTTAAGCTAGGTGCTATTTCTTTAGCAGGGGGCGATCTTAATTTGCCACTTAATGGGAGATGAAATTTCTATTTGGATTAGATAATATTGCAAACCGGTATATTCTAAATAGGTATTGTCATTTTAGGAAAATACAACTAGCATCAGAAAAATAATATATTTAGATTCAGACTTTTAATGTAGACTAATTGATATAAAAAAACAAAAAAAAACCCTTTAAAGGATAAATTATACCAGTGTTTTAAAGGCACTCATAGACAAAAATAAAGCAATAAGAAATTATATTTAAATTATGTTACAGTTTATGCACCTATTAAGAGAGATCGAGAACAAACAAATAAATTGTTCCAGTAATTTTTTATGTATGTTTGATCTCAGAATCTTAAAATGATGGTTTTAGGCATGGAAACTTCAAAGATGATCCTCTTCTTTCCTTTCTTTCATAGATGTCAGCCTGATGCTTTGATCAAAGTGTGAGTTAATGGTGGAGCAAAGAGTACTGGAAGCCAATAAACTTACATCTAAGTTTTTGTTCTTCTTACTAATGTATGTATTAATTAATGCTCAACAGAATAATCCTAATTACATCAACTGTCAATTCTCACATGAAGACTACCCAATAAATGAATAAGTAAAGAAAGAAAGAAATAAAACAAAAACAAAGCTGTTGAAAAGCAAAGCTAAGTGCATTAAATTTACTTCAGCAAGGGATATTATCATCTTGATTATCTTCGTAATATTTCAAAGAAAGACAATAGGGAAGAATATTACAGAGTTTTAGAGTCTTCTCAAGTTATTCAAGGCAGGGGGATCTAGTTAGAATTGGATAAAGTTAGTGCCTTAATAGTTTAGAATCTGATATGAAAGTCTTAAACCGTGTCTTAATGAACTAATTGATGTTCTAAGAGGTGAGTTCTTTATTCAGGTGAGCAAACTGGTATTCTGATGAGTTATTTGCCCAGATGAGAATACTGTGAAGAAAAAATTGATTTGCAAGTATGTTTTAAAACAAACAACCAAGATGTTTATTGGTTTGGAGTCTGATTTAAAATTTCATGGCTCAAAGTAAAGTAATGTTGACACAGGTAGTCTCACATTACTTTCTGAGATTTTGTCTGAGCTCAGAAAAATTACTTAATCGGTTGATGTCTCATTTTTCTCATTAGCAAAATGAAGCCCAAGCTCTTACTGGGCTGTCAGAACATCTTGAATTCTTTATCTGTCAGCTATTGTCACAAAATTGAGGCCTTACAAGCCACTCCAAAATTCAGGAGCAAACAATGGTAAGACTTTCTTTCTTGGTTATGGACTTGTGAGTCAGTTGAGGTTCATTTGATCTATGCTTGGCTCACTTAAGCTTGACTCCAAAGTTTGGGTTAAATCCAAGGATATTTCAGGTGTCTTTCATCCTCCTTGAAAAGATGCTACACAAAGCATGTTCTTCTTTTCATAAAAAGAAAGAGCATAAGAGGGCAAATTCAACCACTCAAGCACATTTCAGGTCTTTGCACATGTTTGTAGTGTAAACCTGATGGTTGGATTTTCTCTTTTTTGTCATGTACATGCCTGACATAAGTTTCGATTGCCAAGGCACCCACTTCAAAGATGGCCGTCTCCAGTAAACACATCACCAGCCACATGACCAGATAAAGAACCAGACAGGCCATCTGCTCTCCTGAGGCTCCTTTGTTTTAGAGCTCTTGGTTGGTTTCAGTAACTGACCGTTTGACCACTTGTTTTTATCTCTTTCTGTGCTTTAAATGTTAACTGTTTTAAATTCATCAATACAAAGTGAGCCCCAAAACCCTAGACCCCCACCGTCAATCCCAATAAAAACAGAATTCCAGGTCCACTCTCTTTTTCACCCTTCCTCTCCCCAGGAATTCGTTGTGTGGCACCAGGACCTATAAGTTTTTTCACAAAGTTTCCTGATGGCAGTTGCCAAGGATGCCTTAAAAGATGCCTTCTAAGAGCCACAAAGTCCAGCCCAGACACAGCATTGGTTATCCATAGGGTGACAGTAGCATAAAACAATGTCATATCTCATAAAATCCCCACTGATCAAAGTAAAACTCAAAAATCCAACCCAAAAATCTATCCAAACCAAAGTCCAAAAATCAAATAAAAAAATCACCTGCCATGAGACCATATAAAGGACTGAAGAAGTCGGACTCAACTCAGCCCACCAAATCCTTTGAAAGAAATATCCTTAAATTCAGTCTTCAACCATCCTCAGAGATGGTTGGGCATATTAGAAAGCCTCCATGCAGGCTTAGAGAAGCTCTCAAACGTGATTAACATGGGTAGTTTCTCCCCCACATCATTCTTTTTTTTTTTTTAAGATTTTATTTATCCATTTGATAGATAGAGATCACAGTAGGCAGAGAGGCAGGCAGAGAGAGAGGAGGAGGAAACAGGCTGTCCACAGAGCCCGATGCAGGGCTCGATCCCACGACTCTGGGATCATGACCTGAGCCGAAGGCAGCGGCTTTAACCCACTGAGCCACCCAGGCGCCCCACCCCCACATCATTCTTTGTATCATTTCCATAAATCAGTTTCTAGCCTGTTAGAATTAGAACCTGATGAAATTTTAGGCATTGGGCCAATCAAAGAATATAAAAAATACCGAAATACTGATTTCACATGAGATTGTTTCGATGTTAAATCACTTAAATGTACCCAATAAATCTATCCGCTTATAATGAACGTGTAAGAATCTTACAGAGTTTATGTAAGTCTATGAGACAAAACAGCTTCAGGGCCCTTTGATTATTCCAGTAGCCCCCAAAGAGCTATCACTGTTCAAATTATATTCTTTCTTCTTCCTTTCCAAGTTCTCAGTTGCTATTTCTAATACTACAATGTCCTTTTGCTCCCATGAGCCCACACTGTTTTTTATATAACTATAACAAAACTAATGATTGCAGGGTAAATTATGAACTACAAAATAATTACTAAAAATTCACATGAAATTGATTAATAATTCAAGTCAAAATTATCCAGGCAGTTAGAGTT
Source organism: Taxidea taxus jeffersonii (assembly GCA_003697995.1). Lineage (NCBI taxonomy): Eukaryota > Metazoa > Chordata > Mammalia > Carnivora > Mustelidae > Taxidea > Taxidea taxus. Next base: position 40,334 of record ML107641.1, on the reverse strand, counting down.
TGTTATTTTTAAAGAAGACAATCTCGAAGTGGTTTTGGCTGTAAGTCCAAGCGTTAGGCCCGGAAAGATGAAGGTATGAAATTATTGTGCCCACATTCTATGCCAAGATGCAGCATTAATATAACTCATGACCCAGTGATTAGAGTGTCCTTTTGATTTTTTAATAACAACAGCAATTTGTTCACCCTAAATAATAAATAAATGATAAGAAGAGATAGGACAAGAAATATTGCTGAGATGCAATCTCATATTAAGAAAATATTTTCAAGTTAAATTTTAATTCTAAAGTGTTCAACAGAAGCCATTAACTCTAGAAAACAATAAAATCAATATTCCCACATTTTACCAGCTTATACTTACAAAAATTACTCATATGAAATTGGAAAACATAGAAGTATGGTGAATCACAACTACTTTTACCCTCTCCATATTAAGTATTATTTTTAAACCTTATGCAATATTTCTGTTAAATTATAGTAATACCGATAACTAGTTTATTTATTTAAAATTATTCTGAGCATCTTCTATATACCTGGTGGTATGCTAAGCATTAGAGATATACAAAGTTAAAGAAATCTCTGTTCAGGGGTAATTGGAGTTTTCCTGGAAAAGTGAACAGCTATGCTGCTTTTATTCGAACCTAGCATGAACACACCCTCTAATACCAAGACTCGCTACCAGGCACACAAAGTTTCCATGGTAAGTGTCTAGGACTGCTGCCCTCTAGCAATCAATCGAAAGAATAACAATTAGAAAACAGCAGAAAACAGATGCATGAAGTACAAACCAAATACCCTGGGGAATTCAGAGGATGAACTCATCAGGCTTCATGAAAGATTTACTTTTGACTTTGCCTTGAGGAATGTAAACTTATGGGAAAGCAAAGAAATCACTGCTGGTAAAGAAAATCATTTGGTTGAAACATTGAATTCATAGAGAGTGTCTTAGTCCAATGAGGCTGTTGTCACAAAACACCAGAGACTGAGTAGTTTCTAAATTTACTTCTAACAGTTCAGTAACCTGGGAAGTTCAAGATCAAAGCTCCAGCATGGCTGTGTTCTGATGAGGGCCCTCCTTCTGGTCCATGGCTGGTGCCTCCTCCCTGTGGCCTCACATGGTGGAAGAGGCTAGGGATTTTCTCTTAAGGCTCTTTCATAAAATACTAATCCCATTCATGAAGGCTCAACTCTCATGATTTAAGCACTTCTCAAACACCTACCTACTAATGTAATCACCTTTGAGTAGTAGGATTTCAACATATAAATTGGGGGTGGGGGAGACAAACATTCAGGCAATAGCAAAGAGAAAGAATTAAAAAGTAGTTATAATAATCGCATTAAACACACAAAACAGTTCTTGTTATACGCTTTCCACTCTCACAAAATAACCCCTTTTCTACCTCACTCCTCACTGTTCCCCATACACCCCAAGTTAGAGAGTTGTTTCTTTGGTGGTTTGGGGTTGTGTTGGGGAACTTGTCCACCCATCCCACCATTTATTCAATCCAGCTGCAATGACCTTCTTCCTGTTCTGTGGACAAAGCCATCTCGTTCTTGCCCAAGGTCTTTGTATTGCTATGGCTTCCTCCTGGATGTCTGCAGTCTTCAAGGAGGAAAAGTAAAATTTCTACATTGATTATTGCTGGAACATATTCCCTCCAATGCCTTAGAACACATGAACTCTTTCTTCTCTTCTTGTTTCCTGTGATGCAGTATCAGTCTGCCTCTACCTTTTGTCCTCCTCTATCCCCCATCATCTTCCCCTACAGCAGCAGCAACCAATGCATTTGCCTTAAACTAATGAACTTCATGTTTCAGGGCCTCTCATTTGTATGTCACTTCCAAGGCTTGAGAGAAAGCATAGGAATTATTTTCACTCGAGTGAATTTTGGTAAACTTGGTGAAAAAACAAAATGTTTTAGCATCAATGAATACATCTGTTTCTACTCTAACATCCCACTTGTGATATTTCTCTCTTGTTTAAGATGAATTACAGGGGCCGCTGGTATTTGGGGGATCCTATTAAGGGCAAGGTGAGTTGAGGATATATTTAGTTTGGGTAAAGTGGGCTCTGTTTACATGGTTCACAGTCCTTTCTGTGTATAATTAAGTTCTTGCTAGCCTCTCTGGTGTACTGCGCTCACTGCATCCCCTTGTTTACTCACCAAGGATCCTAACAGTAAAGTGAAAAGGTAGAGGTTTTATTTCTTTATGAATGTGTCCTATGGCACCAAAAATTGAAAGAACGTGCAGCATGGAAGAGGAAAAAAGTCTGAAATGTGTGACTTTATTTTATTTTTTTTTAAGATTTTATTTATTTGTTTGAAACAGAGAGAGAGATCACAATAGGCAGAGAGGCAGGCAGAGACAGAGAGGGAAGCAGCCTCCCTGCTGAGCAGAGAGCCCAATGTGAGGATGTGAGACCATGGCCTGGGCCAAAGGCAGAGGCTTAACCCACTGAGCCACCCAGGCACCCCAGAAAAGTGTGGCTTTAGAAGCACGTCCGTGGAAGATCCTTCCAATAATCACAACCTGTAAAATTGTGAGCAAAAGATTCCATTCTTGTGGCTGACAAGCCAAAACAGAAACATCCTCCTCTCAAGAATCAATTCAATAATGCAACATTTACTATTATTAATTAATATTAAACACTCTTTGTGTTTTGCCTCTTTTTTTATTTCACATGAAATAGAATTCATCAGAATCCCTGTCCTGGACATCAACGTGTAGCAGGAACTGAAAACAGAGAAATGCTTGTTTGTAAAAGCATATGTTTTGTGCATTATAATATGCATGAGCATGACAAGTTGCAAGGCTGAAATAAACTTTTCTCAAATATCACTAAGAACAAACAAATGTCAATTTAACCATGATAGAGAAAACCTAAATTATCTATTCCCTTTATAAAAAATAAGGTTAAAAATTCATCATGGGAAGAGGTTATCAAAGAATCAGTAACCAAAAATATAGGCCAAAAGGAGCGTTATGAACAGCTAATTAATAAATACATTGTATTTCTTCCTGGGTTTTGTGGTATTTTTCATATTTTAAAAATTTGTGATTTATTATAATTTTTTCTCAAAATAATTTTGAACTTTTACGCTTAACTTTACTCATAATTCTGTATTTCTTTTCTTAAGGAAGGACTGCAAAATGATATAAGTTTCAAGCCCTAAAAAACTGAAGTCTGCCCCAAATATATTGTAAGCATTTACATAGAGTTTTGGGGTCTTGAGTAAAGAATAGAAATAATACTGGAACAGTAATGTATAGTACAGCAGATAACAGAATTGAAGATAAAAAACCTATTTAGTAGTTCTTAATGAGATATGGGCAATTTTGCCTCCGAGGGGACATTTGGCAATGTTTGGAGACATGCTCGATTGTCATAACTGGAAAGAATGTTCCTGGCATCTACTAGACAAAGGTCAAGGATGCTGTTATAATACACAAGACAGTCCTTCACAGCTCTCCAAATTATCTGAATTTGTCCAAGAATTATCTGGTCCAAATGTCAACAGTGGCAAGGTCGAGAAACCCTGACCTATACTAAGAATGCCAGACAGAAGATGAACTTGCACTTATTAGATCAGTGCTGAGACAAGGAAATAGCCATTCTGACGTGGATCCGTATGAATCAAAAGGAGCGTGTGGACCCTCCCAGCTTGTCGAAGCAGATGATGTAGATCTGGAGTGATGGCAGGAGACAACTAGGCCAGAATTAGGAAATCTGTTTCCCTGGCATTTGTGGCTACAATTTTCACTGGCCATCATGCCTCTCTATCATTTGTTGTTACAACATCTTTATCTTTCTAAACCTCAAGCTTCTCATCTGTAACAAGGAAATCATAATCCTTTATAGAGTTATGATATATTATTTTTAAGTGTGTAGTGCCCCTTCCTTCTAGAGTTCACAATATTGTGTTAGAATGGGCGTGATATGCGAGGCATGAACAGATGTCTCCTTTCTGTCTTACACTTCTGCTTACTTTTAACCCTAAAGACCAACATAGCCAGATGATGTCAGTGGGAAAATCAGAAAACCTAGAGTGAAGTCTTAAACTTCGAAGTTTTAAAAAAGTCGGGCTGGATGTAAAATATTTAGAAGACTACCTACTGAGAGCCATGTTTTATTTTGCTTCTCTTTGCTTTTTGCCTACCTCGTCCATCAGAGAAGAGCTTCCAAACTGGATGGAAAAAGAGAAACCAAACTAATTGAGAGACAGACATGCTGGTCTGAGAAGTCCTGGGTCATCTTCTCCTTCAGGTCAAGTGAGTGATAATGGAGCAAGGAGATATTGAGAGAAGAGTAGACCTCTAAATGCGGTTGATAATCCAAGAGGAAAGAAGAATGACTTACTGTCTCCTTGAAACTCCTAGAAGCTAGAGCTTCTCACACATGCCACCTTGTCACATAGCAGGAGAGCAAAGATGGCAGCAGGAACAGCTGGACAAACTGAAGTAGGCCCAGTAACTTATTCATAGCCCAGAGGAGTATTTTAGAGAGGCTGTCCAGTTCCAGCATCCACAAGGAAAGCACAACAGTTAACAGAGAGAGTGACAGAGAGAGAGAGAGGTGGTAGATGTCGCCCAGATGTGAGGAAGAGATACCAAATGGAGAGAGGCTTCAACCCTCTCTCTCAGCAGCAAATGGGGCTTAGGCTGTTTCAGTCCTTGTCATCGTGAAGGAACTTGCCACCTGAGAACTGCACAGAACTCTTGTACAATTCACCAGAGGCCTGAAGAGAAATGTTTAACACCCATCTCCCAGTGGCCTCTAGAATCGCCATGATTTAAAATCAAATTTAGACAGAAAGGAGAGAGGGAGGTAAAATCCTAAGTTTAACTGAGTTCAAATCTCAAATGCCTAAGAGAAATCTCAGAAATGATTAAAATTGCCTGGACATAACTAGATCACAATTTCTAAGTTTGGTTTTATGATTGCACTTATGGATATATGGCTTGTGAAAAATCACACACACTATAAATATATATATAGTTTCTGTACTTTTCAATGAATCTTCCGTATTATCTTGATGAAGTTTCAACATTAGGAGAAGGAAAGGATAAGTGAATTGGGGGAAATTGGAGGGGAAGACAAACCATGAGAGACTGTGGACTCTGAGAAACAAACTGAGGGTTTTGGAGGGGAGGAGGGTGGGGAGTTGGGTGAGTGTGGTGATGGGTATTAAGGAGGGCACGTATTGCATGGAGTACTGGGTGTGGTGCACAAACAGTGAATCTTGGAACACTGAAAAAATAAAATTAAATTTTAAAAAAAGATTCCACACCCACAAAAAAAAATAAATAAATGCAACCCAGCAACAAAAATCTCCAGGTGTTTTTTTAAAGAAATGTGTGTAAATCAAATAGAACAGAATACTGTTTTTAGAGAACTTTTTGGTCCTTAGAGAGTGTAGAAGAGAGAATCAATACCTTCCCCAAAAGACAGACTGACATGGGTAGCGACTGATAGATTAAAACTGGAAGAGCAAAGTGTGAGGCTTTTCCAAGAGCCAGCTGTCCTTTTTAAAGCTTGAATAAATATTTGTTGAACAACACACTAGCCTGTAAAGGCATCATACTAATCATGGAACACAAAGCAAAATAAGAACATTCCTTGACTCCAAAAAGCGCATAAGGACTTCTCCCGATTTACTTGTAGTACAGTACCTAAAGAGATAAAAGTCAGGTCTTACATGGATTCTGAATAAAACAGAGAGTTCAAAGACTTGAACCTGATTTACTTGAACCAAACTGAGATCAAACTTGGAGATGATTTGGTCTCAAATAGCTCCAGTTATGGATAAGGGTAAAGCATTCAACACCCAGCTCCAGGCTATTTGGCATCTCTTACCAATCCTAAATATAAAAAGGACAGCAGTAATTTGGTCCTGACTGAGCAAGACCTATAGAAGAGTATAGTTGAATGATGCTAGGTGCAAGGCTTCTAAACAGAACAAAATGTCCAAAATCTTTGCATATTCCTAGAAAACATGTTTCATTACATGTTTACATTATTTTACATTATTACTGTTTACATTATTTCTGTTTAAATATGAGATGGGCAAATCAGATGTTTAAAAGTTAGCTTTGGGGGGGGCGGGGCTCTTTCTATTATAATAGAGGTATAATGAATGGAGGAATCATAGGATACATTCTTTGTACCCAAATTGTTGGCATAAAATACGTCTTTTTGCAGATGAAAGACATCTCAAGCCTGTTGAAATAAACTATATATACATAAATCCACGCCCAAATATAATTGTCATCTATCAATTTTCTGAGTTAGCGAGAAGCACAACAGCAAATGAAACAAAATACAGATGATCTCCCTGTGGTTGTCTCCAAATTATTCTCTTATTGATGCATTATTTCACACCATCAATCAACCCTGAAAATCCTAGGAAAGCAAACTAGATCTCCACGATTAAAGTAAAATGAAAATCCGAGGATGGCAAACCCTATCTCTTTGATTGGAATGAAACCAAAACAGTCCAAGAAGGAATTCACATGCTTAACGGCTCCTGTGAAAGGAACATTAGCCAGGAGTTTTAGAGAAATGCTTAGAAATCCATTTGTGCCTGTCAATAACATCCCCTTTTTCAAGCTATTAATCCATTAGAGACTACCTGCTGAGTTGGGACAAAGCTGGACAATAGAAAAAGTACAACCATTGCGGGGGAGGGGGAGGAGGGAGGGAAGTACCGACTAAGTTTCTATTATTGTTATTGCTATTGTTTTATTTGTTTTTGGATAAAAAGTTGCAGTAAATAGATTTGCGATTGACAAAATTGCTGGTAGGAGGCAATTTCAATGATCTGTTAGAAAATGCTAATATGGGGGCACCTGGGTGGCTCAGTGGGTTAAAGCCTCTGCCTTCGGCTCAGGTCATGATCCCAGGGTCTTGGGATCGAGCCCCTCATCGGGCTCTCTGCTCAGCGGGGAGCCTGCTTCCTCCTCTCTCTCTGCCTGCCTCTCTGCCTACTTGTGATCTCTGTCTGTCAAATAAATAAAATATTTTTTAAAAAAAGAAAATGCTAATATGGAGCATCTAACTAGTGAAAACTGTGTTGACAAACTTTTATGACCATTGCCATGTTATGCATGTAATGTACTAAATATCAAAGAGATATAAAGAGTATTATTATCCTTATCATAAAGAGATAGATTTTCCTTACCATCATTTATGTAAGACTTTGTTCTGTTGCGCTAGCAAAAGCACTGAAATTGTTAAAAAAAAAAAAAAA